>PTEX01000328.1:340871-466437 GCA_003342815.1 Eudromia elegans
ACTAAAGCTCAACCATCCTCTTTCAGGTAAATATTGCAGGGCTTAGGCAGTGTTCAAATATGTTAGTGTGATGCACAAGCGCTTTCTCTTGACACTAGCCCAACAGAGTGATAGTGCTGTGGGGAAGAACCTCTCTGAGATGTATTCCACTGTGCTCACAGGAATCTGTTTAAGAAGAAGATTAGATAGTTGAAGACAGATAAAAATTACTGTTAGATTCATCCTCTCAAATCTGAGAGGAAGAGCTGAAGCTGTCTGCCAAGCAGGAGGAGGGAGGCTGTGCAGTTTGCTTCCACAGCACCCGTCGGAAGGAGTAAGAGTTAAAATTAATGGCGTAAACTGACTTGCTGCAACTCCAGGCTTTGAGCAGCCCAGCAGGTGAGAGCCTGAGCAGCATGCAGTGACAGTGGATGTGGATGGGCAAGTGGAATGAACCATATGACAGCAAAAGAGAGATGTAGACAGAGGTCTAAGATAGGTCACAGATGAAAATTATTCCAGTGAAATGGGAGTCAAATGTGCCAGTAGTGCATTGTCATCCTTTGCCTTCCAGGTAAAGGGGACCGGGAAAAGCAACAAGAGGAAGAGATTGGGGGTGGCAGCAGCTTGATCGAACATAGAGGTCCATGAGTGGCATGAAAGAGAATAGCAGCATGAAGGGTAAACAAGTGAAGAGGAAGGTGAAGTGAGAAAAGGAAGAGTATAGAAAAAGAGATTTAGAAAACAATAAAGCAGAATATTTTGTAGGGACTTGTGGCTTTTTGAGTGTATTTACATAAGACTGGAGTAAACATAAACCATTGGCAAAAGTTCTGTGAACTAATAAAAGGATATGTGGAAAGATATGGATTAGACACTGGAGCAAATTAGTCATCCGTATTTTACACCCATAACTCTGGCTTATATCTCTCAATGCCCAAAGATGCTGCTCATTGTCAGTGCACAGGTACATACACTGATTCAGATGGAGAAAAAACAAATAGATTTTTTTTATTGTTTGTTTGTTTTTCTGCATGACATAATAAAATACTCCTGAAGCTGTTTGTAGACCAGTACTCCCACTTGCTTACTGCCACCCTTCCTGGCGTGAAAATGGCCATCGGAAGGGGACAATTTTTCCCCTTTCCTACCTCTGGGTCACAATTCTAACATGCCATATACAGCTAGAAGCTTCACACAGTGTAGAAAGACTAAATACAGGGCACTCCAGGGCAGAAACACCATGGCTGTGAGCATGGGACCTTTCAAAGTGGTCCAGCTTGTCCCAGGATGCTGCTTCTTAAAACATTATTAGCCTTACCCACACTACACCTGGTACTTTCAACTCAAGCAAAACAGAAGCTTAGTTTCCAAGAAAGGCAGGTAAGCTTGCCTGACGATACTGAACTGTTTGTCAGGCTCCTTGGGAACTACATATGGATATCTTTAGGTGTCTTTGAAGAGGATGACTGGTTTTGAGGAGGAAGACTGTTGTGCGGAAACCAATCTGACAGGCTCTCAAGCTGAAAATATCTCATTTTTCACCCTTAATCATTGCTTCACGGCACAGGTCAGGGTAACTTAACTTTTGCTACTGATTTTCTCAGATAACCTTGTCAGAAGAATGGTGTTTAGCAGGACACTCATTACTAGTCATATGTTCAGATCTTTCTGTGGGAATATCTGTAAAAACGTCCAAGAATCAGGCTCCTCAGATTATCCCTGGCTTTCCTGGGGAAGGGGAAACTCTGCAGGCATTTCTGAATATTCACACACATGGCTTTATGAGGGATGAAGACGATGGGGAAAGGAGAAGAGTGAGGTGAGAGAATCAGCTCAAGCAGTCAGTTCACAGTGCAGATGTCTGCCTCCCAGATGTTTGAGTGCTAAGACAGGCCCGGAGATGCTCAAGATTAGCACATCCCCACATGCATCCACTACCTAAGGAATCAAAAGGCAAACAAGAGGTCCCACGGGTGTCTCTCAGCTTTGCAGGCAGCCAATTTGTTCTCACTCTCTCCCTATTCCCACACTGCTTGCTATGCTCTTCTCTCTGCTTTCCTGCCCTTCTTAAAGAGGAATATGAGATGTCTCACAGGGACGCTGTTAGGAGACTTCATGCCTAGCTCTACCTTAGGCCACTTTCCACCTGAAGTTGTCCCCATCTGCATGGTTGGCTGCCTTGTAAGGTGCTTTTTGTGCCTAGTTAGAATGCATCTTGTAACAGAAGCTGATATAGATTTGAAAGGTATTCTTGGCCTTGAGAAGCATCTGGTGTATTCTGCTTGGAATCAGCTAAGATGCAACGTGAGACAATTGCTCATGTATTCAGAGCTGACACTACAAAAAGATTTTCAGAGATGGGCTCGGATAAACCAGCTCCTTCACTAGTCAAGTCCTAAAATGGGTAGGGGCTCAACTAAGAAAACATACATTGGACAAGAATGCATATTGTGGATAAGTTTGCATACCCAGAGAGAAGGCCTGGAGTTTTTCATTAAGGAGTTGCTTTATGTTGCTCTCTTTGTCAGAAATCTGGATTGCCTGAAATATGGAGTTGAATCTGGCAAGCTGGAAGGGGATATAATCTTCCTTGAGTCCCTTGCTGTAGGACTGAACAATATTGGCAGAAGAGCATAATTAAATTGATGGCCTAAATTAAGGACCACATTGGTTTGAACGTTGCCTCTCTTTTTGTTCCAGGTACATTTAAGGGTCCAAACTTCCCGTGAGATTTCTAGTTTCAGAGTATTTCTGGAAAATACCTAAACACATACCATAAGAGGTTTCTTCCCACTATGGATATAGAGCTTTTGCTTTTTGGCATATAACCATTAGAGCCTGTTTTTCACTATGCCTATGTGTGGAAGGAAAACTTTTTAACTTGATAGTATGGTAGTAACTAAAATAGCTTAGTTTATGACAGTAACTTTAACTACGACAGCAAATGCTCTCGATGACATATGTCAGGTCTCTTTTCTTTCCTAAAAATCGAAACTTCCAGTTTCTACCTCACAACACCTCAGACATGTACAAGCACAAGTTTTTTTTCAGGAATGAGCTAGCAAAGCTGTAACAATAGAGCCAAGTACTTTGTCAGAAAAGGTCCTAGACATTGTCTACTAGCTTGATTTAGGCTTCCCTCCTGTAAATACTACTGTAAACATTTTAATTCTCCTCATCCACTTAAATTTATTCACATATGTAAGACTATTGGATAAAGACCTCATACTCTAATGTCATTTTTAAAGGAAATAATATAAAATAACTGCAAAACAAAGATTTTAATGGAAAATAAAGTGCTAAGTATAAAAAAAGAGCATGCACTTTATCAAATGAAGTTATTAGAAATATGAAGAAATTAACAAAGTAGTTAATCAAGACAGTTCTCAACCTCCATACAATCTTTTATTATTTTCTCTGACCACTCATTACTCATTAGTTCTCAACTTTAACTCAGAAAATTTGCCAAAAATACTTCAAGTTAGACATTATTTTTCATAGAAATATTTCCTATTCTCTTATTACCAGAACACAAGCATGCACTGAGATATCACTCATCATCATGTCATTAAAAACAACAACAAAAAGATGAAATGACACTACCGGCTCTCTTATGCTGGTAACAGAAGTTATGTATTCAAGCTGTAAAACTAGTACATCATAACTACGCAATGACTGCCTCCTATGCTCACGACTAAGCTTCCTTAGCTTTTATAAGACAGTACACAAGCAATAGCCGCTATAATAAGGATATTAGGCAATGTTAAATATGTAGTCATTTGAAATCTGTTTATAAAAGAACAAGTTACCCACGCATTATGAAAAAAATTACAGCACTTGGACTTCATATTTCTTGAGAGTACATGTTTAATGAAATGTTCTCTGCACATTAAGGAAACATTAATAGAAAGTCTATAACACTGCTCTATATACATACTTTCATTATAGAATGAGTAATGACACAAAGGAGTTGCCATGGATGTTAGGTACAAAGACTTATGGTGATTAAATGTGGAGGAAGAATGTGTTGTATCTTTTAACTGTTCATTTTCATGTTCTTTATTAAGGAAAATAGCTAAGATATTTATAATACTCTTCTTTACAGATCACAACGTGTGGTGTGTGGGAAGCAAGTATCATGTTCCCCTATTTGCAGACGGAGAAACTGCAGAAGAGCACATTAAAAGCTATATAGATAGCTTAGTTAAACAGGGCTGTGACCAGATACTAAAACTTCATAATCTATACCATTTACTTATTAGAGGGAGAGCAAAGGACAGACAGATTCTCACAAACTTTTCTCAGTCACAGTACAGGAATTAGCACAGGTTTTGCACCAATCATCTGGAAGGTCTACATGTTACTACCATGTTTTGACAGCAGAATCAGAAATAGATATGGGCTATTCTAGATTGTTTCATTATTGTATGATGATCCTGGGAAGATTTTGTCTACTATTTGACATGCAGTCAAAGTGATTTGCCCACCATTATCACCAAACAAACAGTAAGTACCAAAGCAATGAAAGGCAGCAATGACATCTTTTGAATCCTTGCTAATGCATGAAGACATGAACCCTTTCCTTAATATTTTTAAGTGTTCACTGTCAATGTGAAAACACAGTGTCAGTGGTGAAGAACACCACAACACATTTTTTCCTTTATTTTTTCAGTCAAAAGTTCAGGGTGTTGATAGCACTGAAAAAAAAAAAGTTAAATTTGTTAATGAAAAAAGATTATATAGTAGTATTGAAAAACCTCACCTGACTCAGAATAAATAAAAGAAGTCCGAAAAACAAGAATGAAGAAGTCCAAATAGACTGAAAGGAGAATAAAAAGTGCTTAGAACAATTTGATGAAAAAATTTATCACTAGTATTTGGATCTGTCCTAGGTTACTGTAAGTCCAATCATTGGCAAACTTTGGGAGAATTATTGTGCTCAGTATTTAGGCTTATCTCACATAATTGGACTCTAAGCAACCATAGATTTAAACTCATAAGTATGAGTTTAAATATAAAGTGTGGAAACAATATAAAACAAGCTCATGCCACATTTTTTAAAAAATACGTCTAACTATGCAATTAGACTGAGCTGATTACAAGAGCTCAGGAATTACTACTTTAGACCAATAAATTGTACTGCTGGTATTTCTGATATGCTAAAATGTTTCAGTCTCCTTCCTGATAAATAAAAAATACTTACAGAAGTATTTGCAGTGAGGCATGTCTACTGATTCCGTTGTTCATGAATACAAAGCTGATTTTAAAAAAAAAAAAAAAAAAGGATTTAGTGTTTTTTCTCTTTTTGATGTTTAATAACAAGTGCTTATGACATTTTTTTCTGGTAGTTGTGTTCCTTTTTAGCATTCAGGGCACTACGATTTTCATTCATAATAGAGGATAAAATATTTATTGTTTGTATTTATAGAGTCAACTGTAGCTGACTCTGTCATATATATTTTTCTAAGCTTCTCAGGTCTCAAGTCATCAAAATCACCTAGGGAGAAATTTATAGTAAATCAGAGCTGATATTCTCTGTACTTGCTCTTTCCTCCTAACTATACTGTGTAAGTCATTCCTGAAAGTGTTTCTGGAGGTAATTTTAGTGTGGGTATATTTAGTTCCCTTTATACTTTCAGCAGTCTAGATAAAATAAAAGATCCCCCATGCACAATAAACCGGTATTTTCTGCACTCACAAGTGAAGTGTACTGCTTAAAGCTACCCAAAATTGCATTGGCTGGAAAGATATTGTATGTTATTTTGTGACACAAGACCAAAGAGAGCCCTGGCCAATCTACTAAGGCTATAAATTTTAAAAAGCTTTTGGCTAAATTTTGCTTTTATTTTTCCGTTAATGTAAATCAGAGCTTAAACCTTTAACTTAGTTAAATTGCTTCAGATTCACACTAGCAAAAAGATGACCAGGTTTTTGCTCCCTATCTCAGTATTTGCCTTACCTAAGTACATTATAGCTGTAATCAAGGCTTTAAGTTTTTTTGCATGGTTTGGAAGTGTGACAAGCAAGTTCAAGATCCGTTTACACAAGTGACAAGTTTTCTTACCCTGTGTTTCGCTGAGCAGATGGGAAGAGCTTGAGGAGGGCATGAAGTTCAGTCATGTCTGGATAAAAACATTAGCTGTAAAATTGTTACAGATTTCCAGACTGTTTTGCAGGTGGTCTTTTTCTTTCACATTTGGTTTCGAAATGGAAGAAAACAGAAATCTGGACCTACATTATATTCACATGTGTTAGAGAGTCAGAGCAATGTGTTAATGCAAATATATATATACATATATATTTATTTGTCTTAAAGTTGTGAATTCATGTGTAACTCCAGAAAGGGCTGTAATTTCTCAAGCAGAAGTCGGGTGGAATTTGTGTACTGTATGAAAATCTTTCCATGCTTAAAACCTCTGCTCAGCTGCTTCTTTTACCCTCACAGTACTTAAAACACTGGAAGTGAGTCAGTTTTCATTGTAACAGTTCACCAGGTCCCTCAGGTCTTGCATTGTGCCTTTCTAGACCATTTGGCAAGTTCGGATAGCTTTGTTCTCTTTTGATCTGTGTAAACTGTATATTGAAAGTGATGTTATTAGTGGCCTTGGGAGAGCTCAATTCTGCAAGCTTTCGAAGAACATACTTACACAAAATTAAGTCACATTTGCCTTTTTTTTTTTTTTAAGACACTATGTGTTTCCATGATTTTCTTTTACACAAAGAGTCAGTGGTTAGAGCACTAATTTTAGATTCAGGAGATATTGGGCTTCAGCCTCTCTCTCTGCCTTAGAAAGCTCAAAGTCGTGACGATTGTAGGGCTCAAAGTCCTGAATAGAAAGTCCTGAATAGAAAAGGCCCTGAATAGAAAGCACTTGGGTATATGGAGGCTTGAACTATAAAAGTCTACTGTAAATCCTATTTTAAAACATATTTTAAAAGCTACTTGAACTCATTTTAAAACAATTACACTTTGAAAAAAAAAATGGAAATAGATATTGTAGTACCAGGGGGGAAAAAAAAAGAGTGAGAGAGAGAGAGAGAGAGAGGGAGAGAGGGAGGGAGGGAGAAGGAGAAATGACTCACCAGCTTTATGGCTAGAGTGCTTGTTTTACAACCAGCAGTGAGAAGCGCTGAATTCCAGTACTTGCTCTAAGCCCTACACATTGGCAGTGATTGGAAAAAAAATAAATGAAACAGCTTCATTTACCTGCAATATTTAAACACAACTTTTTTTTTCTTTTGCTTTTATTACGTATTAACATTATTACCGCCTTATTACCATCGTGCCTATATGTAATGCAATACTACCATTACAGAATATTAGATTATTATCACATATTAACATTATGACTGCCAGCTCAGCATGATGGCTGTTACTGATCATCTTGTACAGGTCTTACCTATCTCCAACTGCTAGCTACAGCAGTGTCTAAAAGTTATGGTAATCACTATGGAAAGCAGCATCCTGATGCTGTCACTTTTTTTTCCCCACAAGACTGGCTTCAGTATTTGTAATTATAAGAATCAGTCTCATATTTCTCCAGGCCTCATTCAGCAAGCATTCAGAATTTATATATATTCACAATTTTATTAAAAAATGGCAGTTTATATTAGCATGAAGTACCTCTTACATTTTAATTTCTCTATCTCAATTAATTTATGTGATGATAGAACTAGGGGGAATGGCCAAAAATTGAGGCACCAAAAGTTCCACAGGAACTTGAGGAAGAATTTCTTAACGGTGAGGGTGACAGAGCACTGGAACAGGCTGCCCAGAGAGGTGGTGGAGTCTCCTTCTCTGGAGATCTTCAAAACCCGCCTGGACATCACCCTGTGCCACATGCTCTAGGGGACCCTGCGTGTGCAGGGGGGTTGGACTAGATGACCTCTACAGGTCCCTTCCACCCCTAGCCATTCTATGATTCTATTCTATGATTCTATGATTTTATAAAAGAAAGAACATTTATCATATACTAGAACAAAGTCAGTAAACTCAGTTCTACTGTCTAGCCAAGTAATTGGCTAGACAAAACAAGAAGTTCTTTTTACATTCTTTTAACCTCAGCAAGTAGGGGAACAGTATTAACATACAGATTTGATTGTAAACCTGAATTTAGAGATAGCTTCTGCACTTTCTTTAATGTAACTATCCAGAAAATCTAAGTATGTCATGAGACTTAAATGAGATCAGTCAGGCTCTCTATTGAACCCACTGCTATGGACCAGCAGTGCCCACATGGACTCTCAAATAATATTATATTAACAATACTCTTCCAGATAATGATTAGCATTAGCCTGCAAAATGTGTGGAGATACAGGTTGCCTGAAAAATCCCCACTAATCACACACACAAAAACAAACAGACAAAAAACAACCCCCCACCACCACACACACACTTACTTTAGAAAAAAAAATGGACACTTTGCAGTCATCATCATGGAACATAAGTCACAATTTTTGGAAGACAAAGAGGTTCATAGACCTTGTGTAAACTGTAGGACTTTGATCTAGCCAGTCTAACCGAACTTCTTATGGGTAGGCCTAATTATTTGATAGACTGGGTAGACTGAAAATTTGATAGACTTACTGATTAGCTGAGGAGCCTGACTTCTTGTCTGAATTGAGAATATTGTGGGCTGGGCACACAAACATGTTTACAAGAAAGATATACACTGTACAAATCACTTACTATGTGCTTTTCATGTAGGGCTGGGGCAGCAAGCAAGGCTGCCCTCCTTCTGACAGTGTGTATGGAGAGACAGGTCAGCTATCTGTGTGTGTCTCTTGAAGTTCATTCTTCAGTCAGAATAGAACCTGCAAGCTGTTCACATGTGAAAATAGAGAGTCTGTGTTTGAGTAACTCACCACCCATTCACCAAGTCCATTAATTACTGCTCAATAAACTACAGTGACTAAAGAAATGTAGAATAGCAGCGGCAGTAGCAGGCCTTGAAACTTTTTTAGAGAAATTCATAGAAAACTTCTGTCTAGTAGACAGTCTGAGCAATATTTTCTCTTGCACGCCATCCTACTGGGCTGGAAAACACCTTTCATCCATGGAGCTTTTTGTATCTTTTCACATCTTTTTTTTTATGAAGATGATTGTATTTATTTAGCTAAGTTTCCCACTAAGCACAGCATGTTTGTTTCGAGAGAAGAGAGCAAATGAATTGGTATGGCAACGGCTAGAGGAGTCATGAAGGCAGAGATATCTTCTGAAGGTATGGGAGGGGTTGATAGATACAGAGATGTTTGAGACACAGAGAGGTACTCGCCTTATCCAGGTCTCTTGCTTCCTCGGCACTTCATCTCCTTATGGGATTAAGGAGAAAGATGAGACAGAGCTAAAAACTGTTAATACCATACTTTGTCTATCACATAGTAGTTTTGAAGGAAAATCCTATGAGAGTATCTTAGGACTTGGGAGCATAGTCCTTCTTGCCCACCATTATACAGTCACTACCAGGAATACAAGGGAAAATCAAGAATATATTCATGTCTAACAGATGCAGAGAAGGAAGGGAAGGGAGGAATGAGGTCCGAATGGGTAAGAAATGCTTAGTCACCTGGCTCAGCAGTAGGGGAAAGAAGAAGATAATACTTTGCGAAATGTCTGGTACAAATTAGTTTGTCAGCTGTGGCTCTGTAGTAAGAGTCAGAGGAATTGAAGTGCATCCTCTGGCTTTTTCTTGAAGTACTGAGCTTCTCTCCTGTTTCGCATGCTGCTTTCTGGGGCAGCCTGAAGGCAAAACCTTTGTTTCGATGTCACTACATAGATCCCAGGATCCTACAGCCTTTGTGCTGTTATACTAATCCAACACATACTCTTGGCTTGAATGCACATACTTTTGTCTTGCAAGAAATCTCATCTTTAAAGAAAGAAAAAAGGAAGGAACAAAAAATGAATCAAAAATTACTAATTTTATTCCTGTTGCAGAGCTCCTAGTAAAACTCCCTCCACATATGTTTGTGTTTTTCTGTGTGTATCAGAACACACTGCAAAAAGGGGAGATAACCTGAGTGAACATGGATGAAACTCCATTTTTTCTAATAAGTTACATGTGTTTATGTGAGTGCTTAAACTGCCCTATGCCATGGTATGCCCTATGCCCTATGCCAGGTCGACTGAAGTAAATAGGTGAATAGGTATTTCTCTTGCTACAATGTGATTTCTCTCTCCACAGTCCTCTTTTATGCTGTGATACACTAAAAAGGAAGATAAATACAAAGCAGGCATGTCTGACCTGTGTCCTGTCTCCATCAATAATCAGATCATTGACTTAAATTACTTTGAGGCTCTCCATGTTAATGAAAGAAGCAATACAGACATACACTGACATACTGACATGAATTGTTCCCAAGGTGCTTCCTGAACTAATGAACTTGTCCAAAGGAAGAGCCGAAAAAGGTATTTAACCTTTATTCCCAGGTCATCTATTTCTGACTGATGCCTGGGGGACTTTGGGTGATTTTCCTTGGTTCTGTCTCTAAGGAAATGGAATAAATGGTAGAAGAGAATCTTTTACTCAGCATTGAACAGCATTTTCTAGAGTAGTGTGCAGCAAGATATATTCCAGTTTGAACAGATTTCCAATAAATCTGGAACAGCACAGGGGGTAGGCGAGATCAATGAAGCATGCTGAGTAACAGAATGACCTTACAGTGCATGGGAAGAACATCTCATTGGTGTTTATTTTTAGATGAAAACTGTGTTGGACTGACTTTTATTTTTTTGGCAAAGATAGTGAGAACAGAAGTGGCATAGATAACACCTATGGTGACTTTGAATATACCAGAAAGGAATCCAGTTAGGCCTCCAACCTCCTGTTAATACACACATATAATAACTTCAGTTAACATCACTGTAAATTTAACTATGTGCAGTGGTGGTAGAATGAATTCCAGGGTGAATAAATCACACCACTGGCTCTTTTGCATGAAGTTGGAAGGGAACAGTCATTTCATGAACAAGCACAGGTTTTAGATGGTGCAAGTTTGGAGAGAGCTGAGAAAATAAAACATCAGGTGCAGCAGAAGCTGGCAGTGGCACAAGTTTTCACTGAGCTTTCAGACAGGAGACAGAAAGCAGAGGCAGCTTCAGAGTATTCATTAAATGAATGGGAAGGAATGAAAGAAAAGATAAAGAGTAAATTCTGCAGTCACATTTTAACAGCACTTATTTTCTGCTTTATTTAGGCTACTCACTTTTGAGGAAAAAAGACAAGGAATTATGAACTTTACTGTCTTATAACATAGTATGCTTTTATATGTTAACACAGCAGAGATATCAAAGAGAAATGTCTGCTCTAATTTTGGCTAAACAAAGGGTGACATCTCAACAGTTCACTTTCCATGGTGTCTTTTTTTTATTATTTTTTCTTAAAACCTCAGCTCTTGGAATTACTTTTGCTGTTTTTATTGTTCTTACCTGGAATGTTAATTTTATTGCATGTTAAAAATGTGGCCTGATTTCACCTCTTGTTTTTAGATTAAAAAAAAAGAAATGAAAAAGATTTTTTTTTCTTCATTATTATCATTGCTTAAAATTTATTTGTTATCTCTACCAAATATTTTATTGATTTTATATATATTATTATATATATCTATTTATCTGTCAGGAATTATTGCTTTTGGTTGCAATGGTGCGCTTTTCTTGTTTAGCATATTCCATTACAACAGGCAGAGTAAAATTAGAGTGTCTTTGTTATGTGCTGAGTGCTGTTGTGATGGAAATGAGGAAAGGAGGAATAGCTGCTTATGTGCATGCAGTTATGTGAGCAGAGACTCTGCAGACATTAGTGCTGTACTCCTTAAGGACGAGTAAAGAGGACTCAGGCACAGCAGGAACAGCTGCCGTCAACGCGGCTGCAAAAAGCTGGTTCTTGGAAGGGAGGAAATGGAGCAGCCTTCTGTATTTCAGCCTGGTATATTTTGATTTAGGCACCGATTTTCCATGATTAGAGCACATGATCCCAAGTGCATCTTCAAGCCTTTTCTGATTGAAGCAAGCATCCACCAGAGCCCTGGGAGTTTTGCTTCGCAGACTCTGTTTGTGCGTTTCCCATTTCAGCAACTTATCCCACAGGGGAACAATTAACTTTGTAAGAGAGATATGGGGAACTCCCTCTCCTCATTTTAGAAATTCATCCAAGAGACGGGAAAAGAGAAGAATAGGTCTTAAAGTGCCACACAGTTCCTAAAGTCTTTGAGAAGAGGAAATGAAGGGGAAAATCATGTATTTTTCTATATATATTTTAGTTAAAAATCCTCTAACATGGGACAGCAATTCTCTGAAGACAAAAAATATGATACAATTAAAACCACATGACAGGAGAAAAAAAATCATTCTGAGTCTAGACTTAAGCTTAATGACTCAACTTCATATAAACTCACAATTAAATATGCTGACATATAAGGATTTGTCTTTAATTTAAGAAGTAAACATTCTGTTGATGTTTGGAAGGAGACATGTACATGTTATGCTTTGCATGCATTTTCTGGTTTTTATTAAAAAATAAAGAAAAAAAGAAAAAATCTCTTAAAGAGAAAAGCTATTAGAAATGGTGTATGTGTACTCTGCAATGGGCAAAATTATATCTCATGAATGTAACATAATTTAATAATAAAGTAAAAAAATTATACAACTTGTAGCGTGATGACTATGATATAAAATGTATTCGTTAATATCATCCTCACTCTAAGGAGAAACTATAATCTGCAGTAAGTTATGTAGGATCTTAGCATGTATTTATATGCAATTCAATTCAATTTCAGCCCTGCTTCATTCAGTGGAGCTTTTCCAAAGGTTTCATTTCACAAAACAACATCTCTTACAATGGAATAGAAGAAGCCTTCACACAAAATGTAGAACTGTGCTCAGAAGTTTCATTGACATAAGTAACAAAAACTCATAAGGCTATATGTAAGTGATAAATAAAAGAAAAAAACAGACTTTGTTGTCTACTCCTGAAACCAACAGACATAGTGCAGTTGGTGGTCATACAGTTAAATGCCCTTTCACTTAGAGCATGATGACCGTGTCCAAACTGTCAATGGAGACAGCTAATGGTTTAATCTTCAAAACACACACAAGTATTTTTGGTAGTTAGCATGATGTTATATTAGTTTTGCCAGTTTTCCTGGAGCAGATGTGCCCGTAACTACACTAATAGTTTAGCAGTATGAAAAATCATCACGTAATTAATTTATTTAGATGTAACCGTAAAAATTAGATAGTTTATACAAACCAACTCCTATAGCAAGCAGGAGTACAACTGAGGAGGTATATAATGATATCATCCAGCAAAAAAATGAGGTAAGTATATAGAAGGAATATATACAATGATTTTAATAGCTTGTGTTTAGTAGTTTACACAGATTCCATTGTCTAAAGACACTGTACAGCCACAACAAACATACCTACAAGTCTGTAATATTTAACTATGGATCAACCCAAACTGATTAATGACCATGGGCAACTACAGCAAAAAGATAGTTATAAATTAATCATTTGGGCTGTGGTAATCCAATATAATAATGAATGAGATTATGAAATGCCAGTGGATAATTATGATAAACTTAGTAGCACACAGCTAGCTGTTATTAGCATAGTGTTGTGGTTGTGACAGGCATTCTTCCACTCAATCTCTAAGTTTAGGACCCCATGTGCTAAGGTCTGCATGGCTCCTCCAGCTTAGCCAACCTTGCTTACCTTACACCCTCAGCACGGACGACAGTGTGCCCAGAGCAGTTTGGAGAAGGTGCTTGCTTTTGCTAACAGTTCTCAGCCAGAGGAGGCTGCGTTGCTGACCATCGGCTGCTGATCCCACCTCAATGATTTTTGAGTTGCCTTTTATTTTCTTAAAATCTCGCTTGTGACCTCAGTTGTCCAGGCTGTCCCTGCTGCTTCACTGAATCAGCTCCACTCTGAAAACAAGTCACTGCAGAGCCAGCTCTTTGAAAATGGCTTAGAGACATTGTCAGTCCCTTTTGTTTCATTTACAGCAATCTTAACCATGCCATTATTGCATTATTTTTCATATGTTCTATTCATTATGCTGGCTCAGCAGCTTGTTAGTTCAGGAATCTTGTTACAGTCCACAGAAATCTTAAGGCCTAGTAGTTATGTCTACTCAGCAGCTGTGTTAGCCCCTGCCTTACCTAAGCAATGCCAGATGCAGTTTTGCAGGGTTTAGCAAGAATTGCACTGTTAAGCACTCTCCTTCAACCCTATTAAAGTGATTAGTGATATGTTAGGGCCTGTCTCTGCTCGACAGGTCCCTTCCCAGCAAAAGCAAGATACATTAGTGCCTTTTGGCTTGGGTTAGTTTAGTGGTTTCTGCTCCCTTCCTCTGTTGCAAAATCAAGATCACCTTTGGCATTTGAGATTTCCTCTTACAGTTTCCCAGCCTTATCATTTGAGTGTCAAGTCCATTCATATGTCATCAAGAAAATGATTCTGAGTCAACGTTTTCCAGGAGCATGTGAACTTCTTGTCAGCAAATGTTTTGCAGGTAGGACTCAGGGAATGTCAGCATAATACAAAACTCTCTTTTTTCTCTTCGTGGATGAGGTTGGTCTTTGCCACTGAGAGACACTTGATGTTCACTTGATAACCTTATTTCAAAACCATGAGCAAATTATTTTGCCACTTCCAGACATGAGTGAGAATTGATTTTTCCACTGAAACATCTCCTATGTCAAAGGGAAGGTGCTGAGAAGGCACGTTATCTCCTAGTGATCAGAGTGTTGCATAGGACTCTGCACAATGACCAAATATGTTGCCGTATGGTGGGTGCCCAGGAAATCCTCCCCTATCCTAAAAGATTTGCTTATTGTTTGATCAAAGGCCTGAGTAGGGGGCAAAGAGCAGATGGTGGCTTCAGTGTCTGCAGAGTGACAGCACTAGGATTAGTCCCAGTGTGAACAAGCAGAATGACAAGCCAAGAAAAGGAGGATATGGCTGACAAAAAGCATTTCCACAGGTGACCTGATGTAGAAATAGCATATGGTTAAGGAGCTTGCAGACTCGTATATCGATTTAACATGGTCTTTTCTCCTTGGCACCAAACATAGAGCAAAGAATTAGAAAATGAGCAGTGCTTAAATGAGCATATTCTGTATGTTTCCAAAGGAAACCAAAAAAACAAAAATAGGAAATAACTGAAGAAGGAAAACTCCTAACCCCAGGAAGCTGGGCTCCCGCACATGATTTAAACTCCATACAAGTGCCTGAGAAACCTCAAATATTGAAAATGTCTTTAAACATTAATAAATAAAGTACTGCATTTATTCTACACTAGAGGAATGATGTGATACCTGATATGGTCAAAATATCCCCGCGCCAATATTTGAATACCAGATGTAAATCTGTGTGCACCTTAAGCTTCTTTTCAGGCCTGCATGTGCAGATGGAAGTCATAAGTCTGTGTTTTAATTAAATATAGAATGTGCACCCACTCTTTGCACATTAAACATTAATGACAAGAGTGTGACATAAGTGCATATTTATTTGTTTAATAAACGCAGTCCATGAATTTGAAGGTTGTGTTGACATCATAGACTATTTTCCTCCCAAGTTTTATTAATGTTTTTCCAACCTGTTTCATATTTCTCTAAAATGAGGCCACTGCCACTCCCAAGAAAACTTTTCTGTTGGTGATTACAATCAAGTGAGTAGTTGACCATAAACAGAATGAAGTAAGCAGAGAAGAACCTTTGCTGCTCCCTGTTGCTGAAGTTAGTTAAATTAAAAAGAAAGAACTATTGATGCAATCTTATTTTCCCCCTTTTCATTCTGTTTGACACCACTCATGGTCTGTAAAATTAAGAGAGTATGTGCATCAAACTCTTGATAAGATTCTCTGTTTCAGTAAAGCTCTTTTGTATCACTTAATAATTTCATGGTGAGTATCATCTGAACAGGAATGAAGGAAGAAAGGTATTTAAGCACCTCAAGATTTGACCAAAGCATGCCTAAAAATGTTTTGGATAGTTTTATAGTCTAAAAAATTTTCTATTGAATAGAGTTGTTTTTGTTTTTTCTTGTTTATTGTGGGAGAATTACTAGAGAAAGGGACAATTAGAGAAAAACTAAGGGCTATCAGAAGTTATAGCATTACAGAGGCTTGCTTGAGGTGGGAGACAGTTACTACTTTGAGGATGCTTGGTATGTACAGAATCTACTACTCCACAAT
The DNA here is from genome assembly GCA_003342815.1 of Eudromia elegans. Lineage (NCBI taxonomy): Eukaryota > Metazoa > Chordata > Aves > Tinamiformes > Tinamidae > Eudromia > Eudromia elegans. Next base: position 357,050 of record PTEX01000328.1, read on the forward strand.
TCCCTTAGCAACAAAATCTGCCCTCCTAGCACACACCATTAGGAGTAAAGAAAGAGTGCAGCAGAATGGAGAGACCATAGCCATACTTTTTGGTTTCCCTGCAGAGGCAGTAATCTGATGGTGTCATGCAGGTGATGAGTGAATGGAGCACGGAGCGAAGTGAAGACACCACAACCAAACCTGGTCGTATCACACAGCTGATAAGCCACATAGTATGATAAGATGTGTGGCGCTGAGCCAGAAATGGTATCAGATAAGTCTCTTCTGATAGACGTTACACAGACTTCTCCTCATTCTAATCACATTATAATACCGATACACAACCCCATCCCAAAAGTTACTCGCTTCCAAGGAATGACCCATCCTCACTGAGCATGCCCTATAGATTTTCAATTACCTCAAGAGACTTTTTAAACCAATGAATAATAGAAGGAAGTATGACTACAGTCACTCAAGCTCCAACTGAAGGTAAAAGAAAATATGTAAAAGGTGAACTAAGGAGGGATATAGTAGGGAAGAAAGAAAAGGAAGAAGGAAGAGAGAAGAAGGAAGACTCCATTGTAACATCTGGATCAGTTGACAGGCTGAATCCCTCTCTTCCCTTCCGATCAGGACGCCGCCTGAGGAAAGTCCTCGAGGTTGAGAGCCCTCTCCTATCTTCTGGGGTGAGTGATGATTGAGCATTTGTACACTAGACATTAGCTAAGAATCCTACGCTGTAGTAGAGAATTTCCTGTACTGACATCTGAAAACCTGCTTTGTAAATGTTGCATTTCAATAAATCGTGCTATTTGTGAACTCTATTCATTGTTTTGAAGGCGATTGGACCTACAGTCAACAGACTGTTTGTGAATTCAGTACCACCAGAATTGGGCCTTGTAGTTACCACAGTATTTGGTATCCCTATTAAGAGATGAGTCCAGCCACCCACAGTCCTTCTAACCTTTGAGGATCAGCTGGAACATCAGGGGATTCATCTCTTACCAATTTTGCCCCCCTCTCCCATCAAACTGCAATATTTGTATATCAGCTTTTTGGCATAAAGTCTTATTTGTTGACTTATTTGAACTAATTTGTAGCTTATTCTCACTTAAAATTATTTTAGCAGAATTATAAGCTTTCAAAGAGTCTTTTAGAGTTTAATAGTTATTTTATTTACCATCAATATAAGACTCTGAGACAAATAAGCAAAATGATTTATGTCCAAAATCCTTAAAAAGAGTTTTCACTGAATATAAGGCATTTTTGCATATGTATTGCTGGGAGAAAAAAAAAAAAAAAGTAAATTAAACAGGTCTCAGATCTTTAAAGAAATACTTATAGTACTCTAAAATTGCCTTCTGATTAAAAAGATAACATATGATAAGATAACATGTTTAGCAGTTTAGAACAGGAAAACAGTAATAGAATTTGACTCAGAAAAAAATATCAGACAGAACCAAGAGAGGTGTCACATTGTTTGGTGCAGTTGTTTTTATTTTAAGGAAGACTTCAGAGTATGAAGAGTAAAAAGCCAGAGGAAAGTATGAGGTCAACAGGAAGGATGGTGGAAAAAATAAGAAGGTGCAGATGGAGGAAGGGCAGAGGTCACTGGAGAAGCAAGGGCTATGGAGGAGTAATCAGAAGAGTGAACAGCCTTTTTCTAAAAAAGAGAGTTGAATACAAAGTGCAAACTGAATTGAGGAAAAGTAGAAGTGAGAAAATAAGCAGCCTCAGTATTAACAGGAACCACAGACCACAGACTCCACTGGAAACAATTACTATTATGGTAACAATAATAAATATTCCAGTTTGGGCTATCTTCTCACAAGCACGTCATTTGGTGTGAGACATGGCTTTATTCTGTGGGTATACTCCAAACTACCCTTTGGGAGTCTTAAATGGCTTGTTCAGCCTGCACAGATTTGTGAGCTAGTCAGTAGCTGTTAGCAAGAGTTAGGATAAAATTTGTCTGTGGGCTGACTGCACTGTCTTTCCTAGAAGTTGCCAGAGCTAGCGGTTGGTCCCTGGTGCACAGTGACCTACATAAAATTTGAAAGGGCATCCTTGGCATGAAAGCCTTTCTTTTGGTGCAAGTTCAGAGCTGGTTATCATGCCCCTTTTCCAATCTCTTTTTTTTGTCTTTAATTTACATACATTAAGCATTCAGCCTAATCCTCCCTGACCTCTGTTCCTTGTCCTGTTTCCCTGCACCTCTTTTACAATAACCATTTGCCTATGTTTTCAACCATTTTAAAAATCAAAAGACATGCAAAATCCATGCAAAGGTGCATTCCTTTACTCACTCCAATCCAACTTCTCCTGCCACAGAATGTCTACAGCTGAAGTTATTACGTTATGAAACAGCTCTGATTGATTACAGTTTAATTAATCACCAGCACTTACAAATAAAATGCATTAAGGCTGCCAAAATGTTCAGCCTTTATCAAGACACTATTGAAAAAAAGCATCCAGAACTATGTAGGTTACTTTACTGGATTTATGTATTTTAAAAGTTTTATCACTGATTTTTAGTATAGTACTGAAAATTTTAATATCTCCAAGGAAGGAAATTTGGTGCTACTATTTCCATTCTTTAGAAAATGATCAGCTTTTTCAGAAAAGTCATATTTTTCCAATAGATTTATTTAGTTTTAATGAACCTGAAAATATTTCTCTCCTACATTCTGCTTGCAGAGCTGAAGTATGGAATTTAAATGATTCTCTCTGACTTAATGTGTCAGTGTCAGGTAATATTCTTCCTGAGACACTGACTGATGCTTAGCAAAACGCTGCAGCAGACATTTGGGGCACTGCTTCACAGCTAGTTCCAAAAGTTCCAAAATAATCAGTGGGAAGAAAAAAGGGGAGCTACTAAAATTTGTAATACTTACAATTGAAGAGTGCTCCAGGGTTTCGTTCTACTGATGTCTATATTCTCAAGTCCACATATAAAGTACATGTGGACAAGTATGACGGTTGCAGCTAAATGAAGAATGGTTCCTTATTCATATTTTTCTTACTGCTTCATAACTTTCTGAGTGCCAATCTATCATGCAGTAAAGAGAGGCATCACAGGAAAAATAATTTAAAATTGGACCACATCACAAAAGCTCATAGACATGCGTGACAGAAGAAACTACTGGAAAGAAAAGAAAATTTGTGTTGTCAACTTGTGTTGAGGCTAGACAGTAAGAATTAAAGTACGTGCTGAATTGTTAATATGAGACCTAGCAACGCTAAATATCAAATCTCTCTGATTAGTGCTATTGCATGCTACATTTTGTAAGGAATAGTGCATAGCAGTTATTGATTTTTTTTTCTTTTCTCTTAATCTTTAATTGAAATCTCTTTTATTATCAGTATTCATTAAAAAGAGGCAGCTTCAGGAAACAATGTATTTATTTTCTAAAAATACCTATTAATAGACTAGTTAGTGGATATTTGTAGGAGATAAAAATAAAGTAGTCTCCTAGTGTCTTAAAATTCCACTAGCCTCTGTTGGGAGATTTAATTCCCCTATTATAGGGGAAATAATAGGGAAATGAATGAATAGGGAAAAAAAAATTCCAGAGAACAGGAATAAATTCCAAATTTTTATATTTAAAAACAACAATAAATCCCCATTTGGACACTAGGAGGAAAAAAAAAAAAAGCTACCAGTTTGATTATTTTGCAATGTTACAAAGTACAGGTTTCAAGTGAGTCTTACTCTGTAATTTTCATGGCATCATGGTAAGACATAGTGTTTTGACAGAGTCTAATTCGTGGCGATGAAATGTATTGCAAATAAGAAGTATTATTTTAGATCAGCTCACCCAGTCTAAAATTCATGTCAGTAATGGATTAGTAAGGAACCAGCACTTAAAATTAATGTAGGTCTTGCCACTCTCTTTGACGAGACTTGGACTGCTTAGAAAATACACAATCAGGAAAAAAAAATCTTTTCAGATTTTCAAAGTACAGAGTAAAATTTTGCAATTTTGCCTCAGAAACAGGACTGGTGTGAGTATGCCATATTACCATGGAGAACGCTAGGATATTGGAAAATGGTATGCCAAGTTGCCTAAGACAGAGCTAGTGGAAATGTCCCCTCATCCTCAGAACCAGCAAGTAATCAAATCTAGTCATCCAGACCTGGATCTCCTACAATTAATATAAATAGTTGAAAATACCATGAATTACTCTGGGACACTTGATCACTTTTGTTTGAAAGTGCTTGAAAGTAATTGGAAAAAGTGGAAATCCTCATATATCTTAATGTCACAAATGCTGCAATGCCTATCCATTAACTTTGCCTTAATACATACTATCTCTTGTGCTTTGTTTGTAGGTCTGTTGATAGCATCATTATGTTCCTTTCTCAGTGTTTTAAGGTTTTCCTACAATCTTCAAAGGCATCAGATATACTAATGGAATAGTAAAAAAAAGGTCTGTAAACATTTTCCTCCCAATTGCCATGCCTACATGTTCTGAACAAGGGAAACAAGCTAAATACTGGTCTAAAGATATGCTTTCCCTTTAAAGACACAAAGGGCATTTGGTGCTAGATGTTTAATTTAGATTTTTGTAATGCGTGATTGATTTTAACCCAAAATTGTCTATCTCTGTCTATGTTGCTGTAATTTTTAAGAAGGCAGCAATTCTCCAAGTGTTGCAGCAACCAAAATTATTTGTTTCCTTGTTTAAATAGATACTAGGTTAGAAAGATCTATGATTTTATACTTGTATCCTTTGGAAAATTACTAACCTGAGTTTTTTTCTCCCTCCTGTTCTGGCTATCTAATGAGATATCAAAAATCTCAAATACTTAAGATGTTAATACAAAATAAGGGACAAAACTGTCCGTGTAGTCTGTGTATCTGCAGATAAAACAGATTCTAGTAGCTCAGAGGGGAGATCTAGTAAGGTATAGGGTGTAAGATGTGTTAGTCACTGATGAGTGACAAGGTCAGTGAGCTTTGGTTACATAGTCATTATCCTAATAACAATATCTAGTCTTGATGTACTGTAGATTTTAGAAAAAGACACTTTACAAACGAGAATAGGATCACTGAGAGATGGAAGCAGAGACAGCAAGTTATCTGCTGGAGGTCATTCATCAATGATACAAGCAGAGAAAGGTCTCAGGGATTCCAATTTAATGCCTAAACTCAGCTGATAGTTCCTAGATTTACTCTTGCAGCTCAGTGTTACCATAAACATATATTCACAATTCACATGTATCCTCCATTTGAAATATATTTGTTTGATCCATATTCACAACCTTTTTTTTGTAAGAATACTGTCGTGTACAAACTTGCTGACTGGAGTGGCTGCCAAAAGCATCAGCTTTTACAGTCACTGGAGCAGATTGAAAGTAGTAATTGTGAAAACTGGGAAATGTAAAGTAAAAGAAGGATTCATCCAGTTAGGGGATGCACAAATGTTATGTGCCTTATGCAGCTTATTAAATAGTTCTTATACAAAATTGCACTATTGATTACTTGAAACGGTATCAATTGCAAGCAATTTTTGACTCCTCATGAGGTAGTTGTTCTGTAGAGTCAAATCATGAAGAAATTTGTGAATATTGTAATGTTTGCTTTATGATTCATAAACAAGGCAAAAGCAAAACAGTAAATAAACTGCACAGTAAATGAGGTTCACATTATTACAAAATCCTTTGATATTTCATATGTCTGAGAATACTGATGTAAAACTGTGATCTTTTTTATTTCCTATTTTCCTGGTTTTTTTTCTTTTAGTGTACTTAAATCTTTAAGTTCTAGAAGAACTTCTATGTCTTTGAAGACACAAAAGACACAACAGAAGAAAATGAACAGGCTATGTTTGTAATAATGCTGTGCGTGTGGAATAACATTTATTGGTCCTTCTATGAAGGAAGTTTATTCACAAGGAAAGTGTTTAATATTTGATTTATTGAGATAGTTACATTTTTCATTTATACAGAGTAGTAAATCATTTGGGAGATTAACTTTATGTCTCCTGGTACCGTGAATTAAAAGGTTCTTTAAAACTAAATCCTAGAAGGATTCTGCAAACACAGATTAAAAACAGGACACACCTCATGCTACAGTTTTCCAGCATTTCAATATTTTACAGATATGTAGGCAGCAAATTACAGCATTCAGGTTTTTGGCGTATTTGCAGATAATCAGAAGTTATCCTCTTCCTGCATACATCCAATTGGCAAAAGCAGTTATAGTTGTTTGTCAGCTTTTATATGCCTTAGTACTGAGAAAGTGTTACTACTTTATAAGATTTAAATAAATATAAAAATGCACTGGAGACAAGGTATAGAAACAAAATCATTGTGGATCTTGAAATGAAATTCATAATCTTATCTACTATATAAAATATATCAACATCAAATACCTCACGATAAGTGCGGGATTTCTCAATCGTAACTTTTGATTTTAGGTAAAAAGATAAGTATCTCATTTTTGTTCTTGATAGAAATAAAAGGAAAAAGAAAAAGCTAGTCAGAAAACAAATCAATGACTTTTGTGTAAATTTGGAGGTAGTCTCCAAACCTTTAACCTGACGAGCTACTCTAATATTTCGTGAAATTTATAGATGTCCTCCAAAAGTTCCCTGACCAGCCTGTATGAAAGCATACAAATTCTAGCTGACAACAGCCTCAAGAAGTCATCAGAAACTGTCCAAAACAGAACAAACTATAAACAAATAGTTCCTGAAGACTATTTGCCTAACCATCTTGCTAAAAGCTTTCAGTTTTTACCTTCCCTTGGCAATCTAGGCGAATACCTTCTCATTTATCCTTCCTTCCTGGTCTAGCCTTCCCATTTATCATTTTCCCCTTAATATCAAAGCTGTATTTGTCTTATTTTAGCTCAAAACCTTTTCTTTCCTTAGCCGCACCAGACACGATAATCAGTGCTTTCCTTTTCTGCTGCTTCTTCAGCTGTATTGAAGACTGTTACCAAGTTTTGCCCACATTTTATTCTCTTAAGACATCCTATGTCTTCCTTTCTTCATTTTTTTCTATCATTCTCTCTCTTCTTAGGTTATTTTCTTTCCTCTGATCATTGCTATTATTCTTCTCCACTCTCAGATGGGTACTCTCATTTTTCATGGGTAAAAGGATGCTAAAAATATGCCAAATGTCATGTGGCAGTTAACATCTTGAATGACTTCCAACAAATGCACAGTTATTTCAGTAGTCTCCTAAATCAGACTAGTGTCATGGTTCCTAAATCCTAAGATCATCTTTGAAATCAGGTCTTCAGTGTAAAAATATTGCTGCTGTCTCATCACTAGAAAAAAAAAATATCCAATTTACTTTCCTCTTTAGATCTACACAGAGAATGAACCTACATCAAATTGTTATGATCAGGGAAGTTACTGCTTGCAGCAGTTTCTCACAAGTTTCTTTGTGACTCACATGCATTGAAAAGATGTATGTACATCAGTGAAGAAAAAGGAAACAAAACATAAACAGGAGGTAAAGTGAATGATCTGCAACTTTGTTTATAATGGATGGTAAATTTGGAAACAAATAAAAACAGAATGGAAAATATATAAACAGAGTGCTTATTTCTTAGGTAGAGATAATCGTTTTGAAATGTAACTACTAATAGTACAAACGCATCTTCAGATGTCTTTCTATTCAAAATTATATCCTTATTTGCAGGCTAATCTTTTGATACCTTTTTAATGATGATGGGGAAATGTTACTGAGTGTTCTAATGAGATGAAAAATCTCATGATTTTTACTGAATTTTAGCACACTTTTTTGTAACAGTCTGTGAGAATCCAATTATAATTCATTGCAATTTTCTAAGATTCAATAAACTTTTTCTCCTTGTAAAAAGGTAATTCAGAAATATCCACGGCCAGAGAAGTAGCCAGGTTATTCCTACAAAACCTTTCCACAAGAACGTACATAAAGTCAAATTCCTTTTCCATAAAGCACCATATACCATATACCGTTTCTGCATTACTTTTTAACTAACGTGGAGAGCTAAGCCAATTTTAAAGAACATTAAAGAACAGGCACAGTTGTGAATATCTTGTGTCAATTTAAGTTGATATCTGTATTAATTCCTCTTTCCCTCCTGCATCACTGTCTTATTGGAGTTTAAAAGTTGCAGTCATCAAACATGAGCAATCAGTACTTAACATGAGTACTGGAAGTATTTCCTTTACATGAGGCACCTACACAAGATCTGGTAAGTTTACATTGTAGAAATCTGCACAGAAACAGTTTCTGCGTGACAAAAGCTGCTAGAGAACCAGACACCTCAGGTACTGAGTAGTCCCTGACACAGCCTATGCTCACCACTGCTAAACAATGAAAGATAAGACCACCTGGAAAAAAAATGTTTTAAATGTGCAATAGGCACTTTCTCCATTGTAGGTGGCAACTTTCTCTCTCTCTCTCTCTTTCTCTTTCTCTCTCTCTCTTTCTCCCCTCCTCTCTGATGCTATTCTCTCCAATGCTTGTACAGATTTTTCAGTCCATATGTAGATTCCTTTCCACTTATCTGCAAGAAACAATATTTTTTTGTCCAGTAGTCTTTCATTTGCCTTAATATTTTACATTTTTACTGTCTTTTAACTTTCATCCCTACTTAAATGACTTAGTCATGCATTTATATTTTTCTTTTTTCGTTGCTATAGTATTACTAATTCTGAGCGCTTCATGAACGCTCACTATAGGCTGACAATGTTTAGCAAGTTCTCAGCTTTTGATGCAATCCACCCAGGTTATCTACGGACACAGCCTGAGTCCTGTGAGAGGAACAGTTTTGTTCACTGTTCCCTCCACTACTTCTAACATCTATGTAGGGGTTCTGATTGTCATGAGAACCTTCCTTGCTTGGTGAAGCCATGTGCCTCCCTTGAAAGTCTCTTTCTTGTAGAGTTATGCTGCAAGAGCTGCAAGCTGAAAAGACCTATAGAAAATGTTGCTGGTAGTCACATTTCCACCAATGCCAAAAAGATATGTCTGCTCTCTTCTGTCTTGATGTAATATTTCCAGCACTTTTAGCATATAAGCTGCCAGCACTCTAGTGCACCACTGACTCAGAAAGCCATAATTTTAAATATATGATATAAAAAAAATCTTTCTGTTACAATACATGAATAAACTGCAAGGTTATATATTACGATTTATGAGAGTGAGTTTTATAAAATTAGTTTCCATTTACTTTGTTGGTTGCATAGATCATTCTATTGAATGATCTATCTTTTCATTCAATCTTCACTTCTTTTAAAAGTATTTGTTTGTAAAATTAAAATTGATTTTGAACAATTCATCAGTGAACTAGAAGCTTTTCTGATATTCCCTCTCCTCTTTTTTTCCCTCTGTTCTACAGTTAGCTAGCTCTCTGCAGCTCAGTTCTTTTCAAATTTGTTCTTCCAATTTTTCCTCCACCACATAACTATTCTTTACAGTATATAGCCAAGCCAGTTTTACAAGGCTGAAATACAGAATAATAAAGAGGTACTGACTACATGTATTTCAAGTATATATCAAATATAAACAATATGCTATTTTTAGTTGTTGAAATTTATAAATAGAATATGTTTTATACTAAGTCAAATATATAAGTATTACTTTGTTTTATTATTTTATATGACTATTCTTTTTTATATTAATATTTTTAATCTTTAAAAGCTAAAGGGGAAAATTTAACATATATATATATTTTTTTCCACATCAAAAGCTATTAAAATAGCTGATAAATAAAAATTACACATTTAAACTCATAAATATACTGCTGGTTTCACAGAATGACTTGAAGTACAGCTTGCAAAAATCAGATTTCCAAATTAAAAAATAAGACCGTTTTTTTCAAGAACTGACAATTAGCGTTAATAATAAGTAATGTTAATAAACACCACTGAAAATTATAAAGAAATGTGGATATTTAGAATCTACTGAAATATAGCATGCTACCATCAGTTTTATCACAGAATTTTTTTATTTCTATAAGTAAAATAAAATCTAATGCATATGGGATTCTGTAAAATAATGCATATATCTACAATTTCAGACAGCTGAGGCTTGATTATTACTTTTATATTTTATTTCAAGCTGTATATACACATAAGAAAGAAAAATCAAAAATAATCTATTCTTATAAGAAAGTTCAAATGTTTAATTTTTATGCTCAGAGTAAGATATTAATGCAATATCAATTCTATAATTTTCTCCCAGCAATGAAACAGAACTTTATTAAATGAAATTCAGCAACTTAAATTCATTTAGGCAGTATTTTATCCCTATGACTAGAGCTGATACCATATTGATTTTAAAATACAGCCTTTTTCATCATATCATGATGTATCACTTACAGGTTATTTAAAATGCATTTTTTTCTTTTTTAAAGAGGAGAAATAAAGACTATATTTGCGTCTAAAGTGCAAGTTTTTTCTCTTCAGCACATATTATTGTAAAGGAAATGGCTATTGTTCTCATGCAATTTCTGCATAGTGACATCTTTCTTGTTGAAAGCACAAGCATGAAAATTAATTTTCTTCAATGTGTTAGCTTGGCAATGCGCCCAAGAGGACTTTTCCTTGTCTTAACAAGTATTTTGTGTTTGGTGTAGCCCATTTTTCTTAGAAGCATTAGAAGATCTTCAAATTACTATTGCAATTATATACAGATTCACGGATTTCAAGGTCAGAGGAGACCATGAGATTTCTAGACTAACACTCTGTGTAAGTTTTGTTCAGACTTATTAAGTTACCACCAATATAAAAAGAGTAACTAAAGCACATCTACACATCAACTAAAGTGTATCTATACTTTCCTATCTGTAAAGTCTATCTAAGTAGAAGTTTTGATAGTTTTTCTTTTATTCCATAGCTATAATACTAAGCATATAAATGAACATGAAGAGGGAGGAAGGAGAAAGGACAGAAGAGAAAAGAAAATTTGGGATGTTGAAAGCAAGTCTTACAAGGTAACTTATAGCTTTCAGTTTAACCCCTTTCTGGACTAAAGAAAATGAATACAACCCTTGAAGAGTCTCCAGAATATGGCATATTCCATCAGCAGATCCTGGCCTCAGAAAACCCCAGATTCCTGCTTGAAACTAGTGGATTATGATGTTAACTGCGATTTCCCAGGATGACAACACTTCTCAAAAGTGTGAGTGGTTTGAGATAGTATCGCCTTGCAAGAGCTGATGAAAAAGCAGTTCTTTGCCACAGACCTGTACAAAGACCTTTGTCAACCCTTGCTGCTTCACAGCAGTGGTCTAGTTTATCTGGAACAATTTAAAGTAATAAGTACAATTTATTGGCAATTGTCTGACTTTTACAACTATAAAAGAGCTTTTCAGAGTCCAATATTGTGACGATATTAAATCCTATGAATATACATTACCAAAAAAAGAAACAGAGATTCAATGATAGAAAAGTAAAAAACTCAGCCGTTTCATAACATGGCAGCATTAACAGATCATGTATTTTTATTCCTAGTAAAGACATCATTAAATGAATACTATGCTTATCAAAGGTATATACTTAAATCAATAGAATATTCTCAATAACTTTAATAAATGTATTCATATATATTTTTAAATAGTCTACTAATGATAAGAATTGTAATATTATTAGATACAGTTTACCACCATAATAGAGCAAGCTAAAACTGCACCAGAATATAGTGTTCATTCGTCTGACTTTAAAAATGTAAAATTTAAACAAATCATGTAGACTGCCTGTTTAGGAACCTACTAAAGTGATTAGAAAGCTAGAAACAGGAGGCTGTCCTCCCGAGGTCCCTCCTTTTCAATATGTTTTATTCTGTGATTTTGCAAGCATCATTTCCAGGAGATGATAAGTCCCATCATGAGAGACATCCTGGGCTCCAATTAATCTTGGTTCTATAACATTAGGTCAGCCATTTAACCTTTACAAAGCATAAGCAGGTTAAGATAGTGGAGAGCACAGCACATGGGGCATTTTTTTCACAAGAGCAAAACTCTCAGCCTAACATATTATTTCATTTTATTTCATTAGGATTCAACCTGATGAGCAGAAAAACAGAATCTCAGGATATTTTCTTCTGCTTCTTCAATTCATGTAAAATTGCTTGCTAATTTATAGTTTGTATATATTATTTATCAAAGTGTTCTGTTGCTTAAAGCTCTATTTGAAGAAACGTAGTAAGACCAGAAATAAATTCTTCAAAAAGTGGAACTTTGGTGCATTTTGCAAATAGCTATCTATAGCTGTTTCTACTATTTCATTCAAGAATTTGATTTCCAGATTATTTATGTCTTGTTTAATTAAATAGGAGAGAATATTTCCCATTTAATCTGGTTATCTTTTCAAAGATGTATGTATCAATGATATTTCTACCTACTAGGTTTTCTAGGTTTTTTTGTCTTTGATTTTTAAAATCAAAGACATTCATACGAAATCAACAAAAAAGTATGAGCCTAGTCACTTAGCAGAAATGGATTCTTAGTATTCAGTATTCATTGTTATGTGTTGTTATTTAAAATGGAAAAATAGCAAGAATTGGAATTTTAAATTATTCTCTGAAATCTTTATTTACTTGATGTACTATACACACAATCTGGGCATATCTGACCTCTCAGAATTTTTGCAAATGCAAAGTGAGAAAGGTGTGTGAATGTTGTGAATCCTATAAGATTAAAATTAATGGATGATTTAAATGAAAGCAAAATAAACTCTGTACTTTAATCATAGAATCAAATAGCTGAAGTTCACAATAATAGCTTTATTTATGAACACTGTATAGCTATAGAGCTCTTAAGAATCTAAAGGGCAATATCAGTATTGGTCATATAGCAATGACAATGCCTATGGAAAAGTAGCAACTTCATATCCAAATCTACGAACATTAACTCACCCACTTGATTTTACTCAGGCCAACGGTCACACTGAAGCACCTAATTCTTCAGCACTTTTGATCAGGAATCAATTGCAATAGCTGTTCTAAAAACTGTTCATTGCAGTGACCATGCTATGGTCATGACAAACTCTTCAGCTTTATAATCTCACACCAAGTCTTATCCATATTTACAAGAAGTGACTTCCCTTTTCATACTATTAGTTTTAAAATAAAATGCCTTTTCATGTGAGCATTTGAGACTCGAGATAGCAAAAGCTAACAAATTTTTGTGCAGACTTATTTGCTGTGGTGGTGCATGAAGGTCCAGTAAGCACAGTTTGATTTATGTTCAGTCTAATACAACCTAATTGGCTTAACAAAGTGAAGCTTTGGACTTAACTTTGAGAGCAGTTGTTTCTTAATCAGCTTCCACTACTTTTCAATGCAGCTTCCAGTCCCTGATTCTCCAAGTTAATCTTGCAAAAACCTTAGTAACCTGTTGAAAAGCATTGAAAAAACATGTTTTTTTTTTTTCTTTTTCCTCTTTCAAATTAAACAATTAACTCACATTAATGACCTTGCCTCTACACTACCCATTTAAAAATACAAATTTGTTACCAGGCCAGAGCAGCAATTTGGAGAAAATAAAATCACCTGAATCATTTATTTCTCTGCACTTCTTGGTGTTTCCTCACAAAGTTCTTAACGCTGGAACAGTGTGTGTCATTTCAGGCAATTGCGGATTTTGTTACCATTAAGCTGTAAACCTTTGAAAGTGAGAATTTGTCATGGAAATACTGACACAGCCCTCGCTGCAGCAGTGTGAATGGTGGCGCTGCAAGGTTGTCTGATTTGTGCATCTACCGGCACCATCCCCATATACAGAATCATGACAAAAGGGAAGCCCCAAGCCTGAATATTCTCCCAAAGCATTTAAAAGGCCAGCCAGAATTGAGAGGATCCTGCGTGCTCTTTGTTTGTGTGCAGTTAGCACAGTGTGCTGCGCTATTCACTCTAGGTTAAGCTTCTGTGCTGTCTAATAAGTGGCCCTTGTACAAAAAAGGGGTCTGTGCTTTTCCAGATATTTGTATGTCAGGCAGCTACACAGCAGCAACTTCTGTAATCCCTTCTCCTGCAGTTAGAGCTACTAGAAAGGCTTAATAATATCCCAGAGGCAAAGATGAAACGGTATCTCCACAGCTACTGTTTGCTGTAGAGAGCTTTTGAAGTCAAACTTAAGATGTCTTTATTTCTCTACCAGAAAGATTTTTTTTCCCACCCTTCCTTCTCTAGTGTTGTCATGTTGATGACTTTCTGCTTGAAAAATATTCCAAAAGGTTCCCATAAAGCATTAGGGAATGAGAAAAGCTTTTCATCAGGGCCTTCTGGAATCTGTATGTACAATTTGGCACTACAGAAACCCACATCCACCCTACCACAAATTTCAATTTAAAACCCCACACTTTCTTCCTTATCAGCTTGATAGTAGCCTTAACTTTCACTAGTAGCTTACTCCTGGCTCTCCCTTGGCTTTCAGCTTCCATTTCTAACTAAATCTCAACTGAGTTCATCACATAGCTACCCATTGATATAAAAAAAATAGAATGTGATAAAGCCTCTTTATATCTGTGGATAACCTCACAGATTGGTTATCCCTCTTGATAAATGAAACAGGAGAGCATCATATAAATGCAGAATTGTCATTATTATAGTTAGCACTATAGGGCTAGTAATGGTGCTAGTAATGGGTACAAGCTGAAACACAGGATGTTCTGTGTGTCCATGTGAGAAAGAACTTCTTTCCTGTGCGCGTGCCAGAGCCCTGGAACAGGCTGCCCAGAGAGGTTGTGGAGTCTCCTTCTCTGGGGATCTTCCAAACCCGCCTGGATGCCACCCTGTGCCCCGTGCTCTACGGGTCCCTGCTGGAGCAGGGGGTTGGACTAGATGATCTCTAGAGGTCCCTGCCAACCTTAAATATGCTGGTATCCCAAAATACCTTTATGATTTAGATATAAGACCAAAAAAAAAAAAAAAAAAAAAAAGGATGGGGGGAGCTTCAAAGATATAGGAGCTGTAACAAAACATTGAGAGGACCCTGGCCACCACAACTTTTATCCACGGATTAATTCCATTAAGTCTCTGAAGATACCAGATTAAGCAGAAGCTTTTAGGAAGGGAAAAAAAATTGGCAATAATATAGTTTTGCTACTCCCAAACTGCAAAAACAACATGGAGGCAGGTATTAGATTTGATTTTAAAATGTAACAACTGAGATGGGACATAGCATTGTGTATTTGAGATAAATTTCTCAGGGACAAATAAAAGAGGAAAGGCAGACCTTCCTAAAAGCAAAGATGACCAGATTTTTATAGTGTGTACTGCAAAAAGAAAAGTGTTAGTACAGAGGACTATAAAGGAAGCAGGAGTAGGAAAATCATATTTGCAGCGTCATACCAATGGATAATGAAATTGAATTGCTGGAAAAGAGGGAGTGAATATCATCCAAGCTGATACCAAAGAACTTCAGAGATCTTAGTTGTAGGGAAAAGTGCAAAAGACTATGTCCTGGCACAAACATAAGCTCTCAGAAAAAAAATCCATAAGAGACATGGGTCTCAAGGTATCTGCTGAAGCTGTCTTTTAGTTTCCAAAGAAACTGATGATCCTGTCAATAGTAATACAGGAAGGAAGATTTGAAGAAATTTTGTTTTAATGTGGCTGTGCTATGCCACGAAGAGAATAATCCTGCAAAGAGACTTTTATCTATAAATTAAAAATTAAGATTTTTTTTTTTTTTAAAATCAGAGGATCAGAAAAGAATAAATGGTAGTAGAGGGAAAAGATTGATGTTGCATAACATTTGGCATTCCTTCTGATATTTCAGCACTATTCACACTCATGCTAAGCCATATACTCAGTAATTTTATGAAAGCCACAGGAAAATCAAAAGCATATATCAGAATATGCAGTGATATTTGCAGGAGTTCATCCAAATTCTTTAGAATAACTTAGCATTTATTTGCAAGTAGCAATATGTGGGAAAATAAAGCCAGGTAATTATAGGTTTGCCAGATATAAGAGTTTACTAGTGTGGAATAACCAAAAGACAAAATTCTATTGAGGGTAAAATCTAGCAGAATAGATAAATACATTTGATTTCTACAAACTCAGTTTTCATTTGATGCCCATACTGCAGTGAGTGTTTTGCCTGGGAATTTGAAAAGGATCATTTCCACGTGAGTGATTCTGCTTTCTTACTTACTCTTTTTCCTTTCTGTCTTTCCATATTAAAGTGCAATTTTGTCATTAGATACTTTTTTTTCCTCAGTTATTTTCTTCAATTATTTATTGATAGAAAAAATAAGAACCAAAACAGAAAGGGAGTAAGATTATATGGAGTAGGGTTTCTACCATATCTGTAACTCCAGTGAAAACGAAGACAGATTCAGTAGTGAATCAGTAGTAGGACTTTTCTGGCCCACAGATCTAAAACCTCACCAGGATGATGTTTTACACATAGCAGAAAATTGGATGGTCTATAACTTATATCATCAAGCAGAGTCCATGCCAAAACACAGCCATAGGACTTCAATATCATTCATTATGAACACTCATACCACCCCAGATCTCTAGACTTTACAGGCTGTATTTGTAGTATATCTATAAGAAATTAGGCAAAAAAAAGAATGTAGACCTCAAAGGGAGAATAGCATTGTATTATATTTCCACGAGAATATAAGATGTTCATCAGCAGAGAGCAGACACTACAGTATAAGGACACTTGAAACTTTTTATCGACTCCAGAGGCAATGCTTTCAGTCCTTAGAAGTGGGGAGAGAAGAGACAGGGAAGTTTCTTCCAGTCTGACATTTTCAAATGAAACTTTAAAACATTTTATTTCATGATAGCCTTTTTCACTGACAACAGTGAGGAAGAGAACACAAAGTAGATAGTAGTGGACTGCATTTTTTCAGTCCACCTTCTTGCTGTCTAAACTATGCTCATAGCTGCTAATCCTTTCTCTGTAGGGATCTTAATCTACCTCAAATGGATTCTAAAAATCTTGCCAACTACATATATTATCCCAATGGCTTGTCCTGCTGCTGCGATCTGAAGTAGCGTGTGTCCACCTGCCAGGCTTGCTACAGGGCTCTAGGCTTTCATGATCCCATTCTGACAGCAGTCCATCATTGTTCCTTTCTCTTTGATGCTCTTTTTCTAGGCTCTGCTTCAATAACGCTTTGCTTGTCTCTCTCTCATTCACAGCAGGTAGCTTAGCAATATGCATGGCATGAATGCCCCTTGCATAACTACTATGCCAGTTGGCCCGCCCCATGACTTGGATTTGGAAGGCTCTCAGTATTGTGGCTGCTAATCTGCCAGAAGCTTTTTTTTTTTTTTTTTTTTTTTTTTATAGAGCAGGACAGCACCACACTGCTCTATCAGTACATAAACATAATGCAGCATAATTCAGCACTAAGAATCACATCTTTGTCATAGCACATGGCAATGAATTTTGGGGCTGCATAAGAAGGTAAAAGAGATAATACTGTTATTTACAAATATCCATCTCTCTGATAACAGCAGATCACAGGATCACAGAACAGCTCAAGTTTGAAGAGACATCTGGAGATCAGATTGTTCAATTCCATTGCTCCATCAGGAACACCTAGAACAGGTTGCCCAGGACCACGGTTCAGGTGGTGCAGCACTTCTCCCTGTGTTGGCTCTTCAACCACCTGTATCAAGAGGTTATCCACAATGTTCTGCAGGAACCTCTTGGACTGTCTGCTTGCAACTGTGTGATTATCTCAGCAGACACTGAGGTGGTTGAAGTCCCCCATAAAGACCAGGGCCTGTGATCATGAGGCCTCTTGCAGCTGCCTGCAGAAGGCCTCATCCACTTCCTCATCCCGGTTGGGCTACCTGTAGTAAACTCCCAGGACCATGTTGCCCCTGTTGCCCTGCATTTTAATCCTCACCCACAGGCTCTCAATCTGTGCTTCATCCTCCTCTTTGCTGAGCTCTATACATTCCACTTGCTCTCTCAAAAAAGAGCAACTCCGACACCTTGTCTTCCTGGCCTGCCCTCCTGAAAAGCCCAAATATCTGCAAACTGTTTTTGTTTGTTTGCGTTGGTTTGGTTTTTTGTTTTTCTGTTTTGCTTTGTTTTCAGTTTTTGGTTGTAGCCTCCTTATGGGTATTGTTTAATATTTATGGTATTCACAGAATGCATCTTGGGGGACTGAGAAAAAGAAGAGGAAAAAGCCTAAGTGCAGAGATTGGGTGCCACTGAAAAGTCATTACTTTGCTGGCAGACACAGTGATTATTTTAACAGATGATACAAAACTCTTAAAGTGCAGTAGGATGTGAAATACACGTGTGAGTGTGTCTTTCACTTAAACTTCAGGAAATGCGAAGATCTGTTTCCTTTTGGTTTCATTCCTCATGTTCCCACTTTAAAATTTCTCGCTGATTGAGATATTACATATCATTTTGAGCAGTGTTAACATAATTATTTCTTATCTGTGGTGGATTTAAATATGCCAGTGTAGCTGACATTAATTATTAAATAAAAGAGAAAATGATCTGTAGATGAGGATGTACTCTTAGCTTGAAATAATTTTTTCCTTTTAGATGTATAATCTTATCCCAAACTTCCTTTTTTTATTTTTTTCCTATAAATTTTAATAGGAAGTTCTTTTTACCTGAAAATTACTGTTGTACTAAACAGAGATCAAAACAAAGGACACAAACTTTATAATTAATGCCATGCTTGACTAACGAATGTTTTGCTTGTCAACACCTGTCAGACTTGTAATATTTTCTTCTCAAGCATGGAAGGTATTATAGAAATGTCAAAGCCTCATGGGAATTCAGAACAAAATGCCTGGCAATAAACAGAGGAGCTTATTTTTTCAGATGCCATGAAAACATAATGATCAAGTACAGATATGGAAAATGCATTTCTTTTCTTGACAAGCATTACAACTTTATATGGTTTTAGAATATAATTCTGCATCCTTTGTTAAAGCTTAATTGACCCAAAAATTAATGTTTCCATATATCTTTATATATGTATATGTCCTCTTTGTTGTTCAGGCCAAGAACTATGCATTTTGTAGGTCTCTCTGATTTAGTGTGGAGTGACCTTCTAGCAGGTAGTGTTGCCCGAATGGTTACATTGTGCAGTGTGCTATTACTCCCACTAGATATTGCTACTATCTGCAGCATCAATAAATTCTCAAACAGATGTTCAGTACCCAAACATAATGACCACTGGGGAGTCGTGATAACTGTCTGCAAATACATAAAGGAATGTTATAAGAGATTGGGGACCAATCATTCTCATCAGAAAACAAGGGCAGAATAATAAGGAGTGAGCATTATCGCAAACCAGGAAATTTTAGGCTGATTTAAGAAAATCTTTAGACAGTAAATTAAGATTAAGAACTGATAAGAGCTGCCACAGGATTGGATAAAATTGTCATTATAAAAGATATTTAGTGCAGCCTCCAAAATTACATAGAAGAGGGTGATATTTTTCCCAATATCTCTATGATCTGTTATTTGCAACTTTTTTCTTTTTTTTTCTTTTTTTTCCAGTTATTTAGGCTGTCATAGACAGCAAAAAACACTTAGATGACCAATGTAACAGTATAACAAGAAAGGGCATCTGACAGTAACTTTAGCAGAATTAAAATTGGATCCAAAAATATATAAAAAAAGAAAATATTTTAAAAGATTACTATGTGGCATAATGCAGATATTCATACAAGAGGAGCTCCTGTTCTGCACTGCAAAGTATACTGTATCTGTAATTTGTCCTTTTGTTATTCTCAAATAATATTTTAGGCATTATATTTCCAAAATTGAAAATAGCTTTCTTTTAATTCCCTCTTTGGCATTTGAGAGTTCCCATGGACTTCCAGAATATTTTCCACTAGAAACATCAAAATTGGTACATTTTTTATTACTAATGATACATTGTTGTTTTTAACAAAAAAATCAAAAGTTGATTAAAAATATATATTTTTAATACACAGAAGAAAGGAATATTCTTCATTGATAAATTAGTAAAATGTTTATTATTCTTTGATTAGGAATAATTTTAATTGATTCCTAAAAAGTGCCTTAGCTTCCTAGTCAATAACAATAAAAGTTAAAATGGTGTTAGATCACTCTTATGAGTTAAATACATGACAGAAAAAATGATGTTTTTTAAATAAAAATAACACTTTCAGTGGGCCTGAATATTACAATATAGTTATGTATTTGATCTTGTATTATTTGGAAATTTCATTGAATTCTTTATCAGATAATTATGAAGTTTTTATATTATAATAAGGTGTATTATTCTGTTCTTAAGGTGAATATCTGTGCTTTTTGCTTGAATAGATTAAGTTGAAATAGTACTTGCATTTCTGTCACCTATAATCATCATTACACACAGTTATCAGATAAGTTTGCAATTGACTAGTGACATGTTGTAGAATAATTTCCTTTGAGAAACCTGATCAGCAATTTAATTGCATAAAGAGTATTCACCTGAGCTGCTTCTGAAACATATGAATCTTGCAGGACTTGAAGAGTGTTTGCCAGACTATATTCCTCATTGCTTTGGTTTGGTTCAAGGACTACAGGTTAACTGCACAGGACAGCTGAAATTAAATATAATGATTTTCAGTTCTGCCGGAAAATTTCTTTAGTCTAAAGATTTTATGAATGAAAAAAAAATAGAAATAGGAATGATATAAGCAAGAAATAAGCATTTTATGGCCATTTTGGGGTAGATAAATTAAGATTCACAAGGATAATGTGAACTATATGATGGATATCTAAAATTTTCAACCTAACAAATTTCTCTGGCCAAATATCTAAGTTGCTCTGAAAAGTGCTGAATTCAATCAATATAATGATAGGGGTGCTAAATATAAATTCTTATGAATTTATGAAAATGAATGAAAATGAAATGAAAAATATGAAAATGAAAAATTATGAAAATGAAAAATACTTCCAATGTTTCATTAGAACTTCCATACAATGAGATAGATAGCATACATGGGTGTATTTCACTGCTTTTCTTCATACCTTTTTACTGCATACAAAGTATAGCAATACCTACATCTGTTTTGAAACTTGAGGTCTGAAAATGATATATTTCTTTCTAGAAAGAAACCAATAGGCATTTAGACTATTTCTATATCAGCAAATTAAACCTGCCCAAGAATATATCTAAGCACTGAAGCTAGGAAGACTGTGAGCTTACCTGTAAACTGCCATTGCCTCAAAAACAAGTCATCTACATGCAAATTACTGATTGGTATTGTTTCCTGGAAGGTTCTAACTCCTAATCCATGACTGGGAATTTCTGGGGAAATGCTAGTAGCATGTACCAAAACTGTGCTTGAGTAGATTTGAACATTTAATGATATCAGCGATCACACTCAAATGTCTGCAAACATTCCCAGGCACTATTTAATTTATTAGTAGAACCATACTAATATAGATGTACCTAAAATGATTTACTCTGGAAAAGATTATAATGAGGTGCCTGTGTGTATGCCTCAATATATGCATGAAAGAGGACAAGTAGGCTATCGAAAAGATTAATAGTTCTGCTAACTGGTAGTTTTTTTCCCAGCAGACAACTTCAGTCATATCTTCAGGGGACACATGCTGAAATTATGCTGAGGAATGCAGACATGGAGGCTTCTATTTGTAGTACTTTAGGTAGATTTCAATTGAAGAAAGTTCATTCACCAGTAATCTACAAACAATTATTCAGGTATTGCCTATAATATGATGTTCACTCTTTGTGGGGAAAACACAGGATTAAGAAGGAACAAAAGTTCTTTCTGGTGTTTCCTTGGAGGGCTAAGCGCAGTAAAAATATTGTACATAGCTTTTCAGATACTATTTTCACAGTAATTTCCCTCTATCATAGTTACTGTCTATAGAACAGAGATGATTGAACTGATACACTTAGCACAAAGACCTAGAAACAGATCTTCATTTTGGTGTGCTTACAGAGATTCAATATGCAAAAATAAAAAGCAATTTGAACATCTGCTACTTGAATTCCTTACTAATCTGCCAAAGAGAATGCTTGGGATTGTTTTTAGCAATAAGAAAAATACACAGTGAGTTGGAAGACATTGATAACACTTGAGCAGAACAGCTCTTCAGCACTCTGATGAGATGAGTTACTGTACAGATGGCTTCCATCATGCAAGTCTTTTCTGTTTATAGGGCTGCAGGTGGTAGAGTGGGAAACAGAGTAAGTGGAGGAAAGGTTAGGACTCCAAATCAATTGTAGCAGTTCCTAAGTAAAATCCATCCTTGTTGAATGTACTAGTTGTTTATCAGCACTGCCATCTAGAGCTGTGTGAAAAAAATTCACCACAGACAGCAGCAATGATGAAATTAGATCATTCATTGTTTAACAATATTGTATGTCAATGGAAAAATAAACATCTTGCACTTATTATTATCCTAAAGCAAGGCATCCAGGGACTACACTAAAGGAGCAAGAAAAGCTAGAGAAAAAGAGAATAAAATTGATCTCTAAAGTAGTCGGACACGCTTGCTGTATTTTTGATGCATGGCAAACAGACTTCATAAGAATTAATATAGTACAAAGGTTAGCTTCCTTTTCAGTGCAACCAAAATTTGCACTGTCCTGATTTAGGACCATTTTAGTACAGCTATGGGCTAGTTATTTTATCTGTTATGCATCCAGTTTAAAATACTTTGAACTACATGGTAATCACACATAGTTCCATTTCTTTCACTGCAGCTTTAACTCCCCTGGGGTGCTTTTAATCATTCAGTAAGTTAAGAGAACTGAAGAGGTATCTCAAGGGTGAGAGACAGCCAAACATCCATTGAAATAATTTTATAATTGGCAGAGTGACAGTGAGGGTAAGAGGGAGCTGAATGGGGAACCTCTGTGGAAGTTCAGAGCGTTCTGATAGTCTCTGGATTTTTCTGTGCAGTAGGAAGCCCAGATGTCTTGCTTTTTTTGCATGCACACACATAGAAATATCTTTTGCTCTGTGTATCTCTTCTTTTTCCACAAGTTTGGGTAATGAAGACTTTTTATTTTTTCCACTCCTGTTCTGTTACTTTATTCCTTTAAATAATGATTTTAGGCTATTTTCCATCAGAATGAAAACAAACTATTTTCCAGGCTGGGATAACTCTTCATGATAAAGGAGAGCAGAAAAGTTCTTCTCTAATGTGGAACATACTCAGTTCTGCATAATCTGTGAAATATGATTTTGTATAATCATCAGCTGTAAGGCTCTTAAATATCTATAATTTAACCAGAACATATGAAAGAACTGAACTGAACAGGATTTTCAAAACTATCTGGGTGCTTAATTCTAAGAGCATAGTGCATACCTAAGTGCCCTTGAAAACATGACCCCTTCATTTCTACTCTGATATTTTAGAGCACTTGTAAGAGTGTTTTTAGGTATTCAGGTTGGATTACACACAGGTGTTTATATCTGAGGTTTCTCACATACCTCATCATATTTCCAGTGCCCCTTGCTGTCAGGCATGGCCAGTCCCTCTCAGTACACAAACTGCAGCAGCTGTACATGTGTCACACCAGCTCTACAACTACAGATGACTGGAGGAAGGTCATGAAGGGATAGCGAGACTTTGCTGAACACTATATGTGTACTCTTTGTAACTACTGGAAACACCTTGAATAACTTTCATTCAGACAGGAGTACTGCTCAATCTCATCTCTAAAGGTCTGACACTACAACTTGCAGGATCCAGTGCACCAGGTCAACTGCTCATCACTCTACAAGAATATGATAATATTTTGGTGGGAGCAGCTCCTGTTATACTTGAGCCTGTTGTCTCTGCTTCTAGATACAATCCAAATACACTTGGGATCCTGGAATTTTCAAGGTATGCCACAACCAGCTGCTACCTGCAGTTCTTCCCAAGCTAGGCTTCAAATAGAATAGCCCTGTGTGCAATAATCATGGATAGAACACACCCTTGTCCAGTTATCCCAGAATATGCCAGGACCACAAATTTTCATGCACAAAAATGTTGTTCAATGACACTTGTGTTTAGAAGCACAGTCATCTTCACCTTAAATAAGGTCAACATTTTCTTCCCTGCCTGAATACCTGAGAACCAGCGCTATGTGAACAAATATCAGCTGGTAGCAGTGCCAAGTGTGCCCTGAGGAATGTGGATGTACTAAATGCAGCAGGATACCCACATAAAATTCGTTTTAGCTTTCAACTACTGCCAGAGGTTAAGTAAGCTTTAAATGCAGTAAGTATTGTCAAAGATGAGATCTTAAAGCCTAGCCTTCGATACTATCATCCATTCTTTTGACGTTAGAATATAATATATCCTTCTTTCATCTCTAAGATGTATGTTGAATCTCTTAGTGCTAGGAGTCACACAGACAGAATCACCAAGCATTGGTTCCAGATCCTTGATATCTAAGCAAATAGCTTAGGACTCCTATGAACTGCAGACTACAGGCAGTGGTAGGGAACCGCAGGTTAGTGACAAGAAAGTCATCACATTGGTAGAATGTCTCCAGCACGAGGAACCTGCAGCTCCCAGCCAACTTTGAATTATTAAATTAAATAAACTGCTTCTCTTCTATTTTCCCTTCTCCACTTAATAGCATTTTTGAGGCCAAAGGCATGGATGGTTTCTGACCTGGTGGTAATCGTATCAGCCTTCCAGGTGGTGAGGTCATCGGAAAAACAAGGTCGTGGTCATGATTAAAAAGTAATGCAAAAGGGAATAAATGCTATAAGAATAAACTACAGAATGCTAAGTGCACCTCTGTAAAGCTGTTTAAAAGAGGAGAAAGTGAATAATTCTTACATGCATATCAGCACAGGTCCAGGGGCAAGAGGTATAGACTCAGCCACATAATTGACTTACCACATGTTAGACAGTTGCTGTAATTGACTTCATGTGGATATATAACAAACTGCAAATGAGAAATAAAACATGTAATGAAAGTGGTATGAAAGTGGTTTATTTTGATATGTTTTACTTTGCATTTGCCATGAGATGAGAGTACACAATGGGGCTGTTACACTGGCTTAGTGTACAGAACACAGTGATTTAATGAAAAGTTGGAGGTTTTTCAGTGTTTGGAACTCTAATCAAAATGTCTTCTAATTGATAGGAATCCTCGTGTTATGTTTGCTGCCTGGTTAGATAAAACTCTCGATTGCAAGAGCACAAACCAAACATACTCATTTTTTACCTAAAATGTAGTTTCTTTGCACACCTAAAATGTCCTTCCTTCTGTCTGCTTATGTATTTCTAATATTCAGATGATGCAAGCATATTGTTTCAGGAAAATTATATTAAGAAGTCTAACACTAGTTTCTGATACAGCAGAACAATTTTTATGAGATGCAAGATGCTTTCATTTTGTCCTTTTGATGAATCAGAATGGATGCCTGTATAAATGCTTTTGAACCAAATTTATTTAAATATTGTGCCTAGCTTTGCAACAATTGTTCCATGTACATGCTAAAAACAGCATAGGTATTAACAGATAGAGCTGGAATGATGTTTTAACTCTATAGCAAAAAGATACTTCACAGATTAGGAAAGCAGAAGTCTGAAGCTCAGTCTCTAAAATGATATGCTTAAAAGTAAGGTGTATCATGTGCTTTCAGTCTGGCCAACCCAGTGGCTTAACATAAAAACAGTATTATCGGGGAGCCATAACATCTAAGGCTCAGATTTTTCATTCCTTTGGCTATTCATATTCCTTTGTATTGGGTTTAAGGCAGTTCTTGCTCTTTGACCAGTTAGTTATTTATACTAAGTTGAAGAGGAAAAGAAGATGAGAGCAGCCTTTTGATGTTTACATTTGAAATAATAAAAGTGCTTTTTTCTCGTTGGACAATATTGCTTGCACAGCGCTGGAACATTCAAAGAGAGGCAAATGCACATGCAGCAGTTTAAACTCACTGCCACTGGCAGGCTCTGAAAAGGCTGTGCTTTTTTGAATAGCTGAACCTGATAAAAAAATATGGTTCCCCACAGACATCTAGGAGGCCATTAAAATTTCTCGAACTGCTCCGAAATGCATAGCTCCAATTAAAGAGAGGTCTCTGCCTTCTGCTTTCTAGGGATGAGCTAATAAACCAACAGCAAACAAACTGGCACCATAGTGGGACTGAGTCATGGGGACAGAGCCAAGGAAAGTCACGATTTCCCCTGATGAGAGCATGAACAGCTCAGCACCAAGGAGGGAAGCAGAATGCAATGCAGCCTACTTGGCTCTTAGCTACAATTTTAACAGCTCACTTGACTAGACCAAACCTAGTTGCCCCTCGTACTGTGATGCTTCCTAGAACTGAGTAAATTTCTTTGTCATGATTTTTTGGTCCTTTAGATATTGCTGTTCCCTTTAGCAGTTGTTCAAATGTTTTATGTCACGGGCACGTCTTGTAGTAAAAAGAATGGGTACATAGCTCTGTTACAGTCCTTCTCTGGAGAAGAAAAAACAACTGAGACCAAGAGCCATGTTAAGTTAATATTGTCATTTTTCAGTATGTTCTTACATAAAAAGAATAATTCCATAAAGGCTTCATTAATTTTACATTATATTTTTATTTATTTATTGAGCCAAGGATGAATAGTGAACATGAGATAAACAGCAAAAACATGAGGGGCGCCATTTTTTTCTAAAGTCTGGGCAATATGAAGTTCACCCATTGTCCTCTGATTGACTTCAGCAAGCTTTAGTAAAATTCTAGTTTTAGAAGTTTTCTGGCTCGTTCATGTGCCCTATTCAATGATCCCAATTCAACATTCCCTTCTGGATATTTCTACCCAAGGTTTATGTGTCTCAGAATGCGTCTCTTCCTGATCCCAACAGTCTTTATCTCCTCCGAATCAAATAGGACAGATGGCCCAGAAGAGATTAAAAGACCCCCTGAGACATATTTCATAAAAACTGGGAGGTCTGTTATAGTTCAATAGTTATGTGATCTTTATTCTAAAAATGATATAATAGTTATGATTGGAACAGCTTGGACATTTCAAATTTTATTACCAATTAACCTTCAAAATCTTATAATAATTACAGACATAATAACTGACTTTTTTTCATTTAGTGTATAACACAGCATAATTGTAATAGTCTAAAAATAAATGATATAGTTATAAAAAAATCTTCCTTTCTATTTCTGATTGTGCTCACAATCTGACAGGGTTATTTATCTGTGTCACTAATTTAAAGATCATATACATTCAGTTACTATTGCTACAATCAGAAACTATGTCAAGTCTGCTATGCCTATTGCATTTTACTGGTGAACAAATGACACATTTTATCATTAGGGTTGCATCCTTTGAAAATGATACACCTGTAAACAATAGATTTAAAAATATGTTCTGTGTTTCAGATCTAAGCAATGGCAAATCAAATCGTGAAAAAAAAAAAAAAAGTGTTTCCTTAGAGTGTGTTGCTTTGTTCATTTGTTTTAAGTGTGTGGAGTAAGATGTATCATATTTTCATTATGCATATTTATCTTTTCATAATCTTAAAAAAAAAAAGGAGGACTAGGAAAGATCAGAAATTAATATAATGCACAGCAATGGCTAGTCTGCTAGAAAACACTAGTTCCCTACAAGCAGATATAGAGAGGATTAGAAAGTCAAGAACAGCAGATTAAAAACAAAAACTTCTAAAATCATACTCGTTTTAAAAACTGAATTCAGCCACTTTTCAAAATGAATAAGAAAGTAATAGTCTATGAGGAAAGAGGAACAGGGATTTTTCAGACATATTTGTGCTATGAGACTGTCACTCAAATGGGAAAAAATGGAGGAGATTTTTCATCCTTCCACAGCAGAGGAAGATTTTTGTTCATATAAGAGCATATTGGATTTTTTTTTTTTTGCCAATATTTTTGCCATTTTTTTGTCATGCTTATTTATATCTAGTTGGAACAAGGTAAAACAACATGTTGTTTAAGAACCTGACATTCAAATTGTTTGTGATATTGAATCTTGTCATATAGGTGAGATGGCTGTTATCCACAAATACATGAAACAAACTTCATGCAACAGTTTGGCTTCTCGCAATCGATTTTCATTGTTAGAGGGTAGATTTTAGGATGTTAACTCCCTAAATATTGAAATATATTTAAAAGAAGAAAAATACAATATTTCATGTTTGAATTGTCTCCATATATGTACCCTTCACTCTGTGGGAATATGTGTATGTGTGCATGTATGTGAGAAGTACATATTATATTTTCCTATTATTAACATAAAAGTAATTCAATTTCCAGATAAATACATATCACCTCTAGAACACAGGATGCAACAACTATTAAAAGATATTTTTATTAAATCTTAAAAATATATTTTTTCTGTAACAGTAACCATATAAAGAGTTATGAGTACAAATACAACTAAAGAAATTCTACTATTCACCTAATTAAAAGAGATACAGGATATCAAAATGAAAATATTTTGTACTCGCTCACTTTGTCAAACTTTACTGATATTAATACAATTCCTTGAGGGAAAAAAAAGAGTTTTCAGAAATCTATCATCAGTAAAAACCTTTACACTGACAAAATTTTGTTTGTTTGTTTCTGCACATTTCTAAACTGAATATACTTTTATGAGAAAGGGGAGAATATATAGCAATATTAAAGTAGAGTATTAAATATCCAGGATCCTGTATTAGATGTCACTAGTTTGAATTCCTATTTTGCCTCTGACAGGTTTTTATCTGTGCAAATTAAATGTAAAATTCCGTCAGGGAAAATAATTTGTCAAGCTTTTACAGAATCAAAAAAATCAATGCACTTTACAAATAGAATTAATCTAGAATTTGGAATCCACTTATTTCTAATACCTAAGCTTAATTAGGAATCTAAATCCAATGTAAATTTTAGATTATCACATCTGATATCATCTAGAAGGGAGAGGGCCACCCAATCCAGGTCATCTAAAAGAATAGCTGTGTCCGTAGGCAATAGAGAAAAGCAGCTACCTAACATCTGTACAGGAACATCAGCTTAAATCCCTTCCTTTCTTCGCTACTCTTAAAGGATAATCCACCTGTGCTAATTTATCCCAGATAACTGCCCGTATCATTAGACTTCAGTCAGGTGCCCTTTCACAGTTTTTTATTACAGAGCAGGTTAGCTTCAGTGGGATAAGCAAGAAATAGTCTTACCTAGGTAAAATGACCTTTCCAAGGTAAAATGGGAGATGGGACTAAGCTTCCCCTCAGGCTGAGGATAGTCCAAAAGGCTAGTCATCCTCCTCCTGAATGAATGCTGCAGTGTTGGACTCTAATATTAGATAAAGACATTTTTTGAACTTAATTTTAGTTCTGCCCAGATTTACTTTTGGGGTTTCTTCAGGGTTTTCATCCCAAACTAGATCACAATAACACTCAAGAAGGGGGATAAATTGTGCTGCACATGTACCTCTGAATACTCATAGCTGATTAAACCCTTGAGGATCTTTAAAATGTGACTACTGTTATGCTGAAGACCCTTATGCTGAGTAGAGAATGACTGAAAGTGCTCATTTCATCACCTAACAGATTAAGGAGCAAAATTTTGGAAAGCAGGTGAATTGGAGCATTGACTTAAACTTAAATAGGGTTTAGACAATCTGAATCACATTGGAAAAACTCCAGAAATATGAAACAAAGATTTTTTTTTTCCCAAGTTAATCCAACCTGGTGCTAATAAGTTATTTGGCCAGTCTGTTAAAATGCCTTTTTTCCTTTTTTTTTGTTCTTTTTTTTGTTTTTTTCAGACGAGGCAACTGATTCTGTTTGATTTGTTTGAGTTTTTCACTGTGCTGATCACTACTGAATTTAACTCTCTGCACAAAACAGAACAAAATGATATATGCAAGTAGATATTCAACAAAAGTTCAGCCTGAGAAGATTTGAAACTCAGAATTGGAAAGGAGGCAAGTTGCAGTGTAGGGGGGATAGAGCACGGAGTTTGTGCTGGCATTTTAACTAAGAATTTTGAGAGCAAAAACCTAATAATTTTCTAATGTCATATGGATTAATAGTAGTTATTCAGGGATCATTGTATCTCTTTACAGCCATCAGTGAAAGGAGTGTGTTAAGGTGATGTTTCTATAGCAACTCCTTCCTGCTGCAGTCTACCACGAGCTCCTAATGCAAGTACACAAGGCGATTTTTAAAAACTTGTAACCGATCACTTGGGCACATTACTAGCGCCTTAAAGATTAAATGGTCAGAGACTTCAGTCACTGAAGCAATTAAAGGGTGGGTGGTAGCTGAAATCAAATTTCCTCAAGCATTCCTCCTCAGGTCCCCTTAGCACTTTTTATTCAGCTGCAGTGGAATTCATTCCTTGTCCTCTGAAAAGTGTTATGCAATTCCAGGTCCATGTGAAACAATTGCAGAGTCAGACAAGAGATCTCTGCTAAGTACAACTTGCTCATAGAAGTGCTCCAGCGCCCCATTCTGGGTTATTTAGCAGGGGGGAAAAAAAAATCCTTTTCAGATGTTAAAAATTTATTTTAATTTCTTGGACTTGTGGGTGAATATATACCTAAGTCTTTCCAATGGGCCCATCTTGATTCTCTTAAGATACCATAGTAAAGAAAACGGGGAGTTGCCTGAATACATGAGTCCGCATGTGTGTATATGGAAACTTTCATTTTACCTCAACCCAATTCCATTATGGATGAGCTATGAACAGAAAAACACCTAACAATAGGATATGATTAAAACAATAGATTTTTGTTGTTGTTGTTTTTGTTTTCCCCATATTGGTTTCATTGTATGGCCTTTTCTAGAGCTCAGTATTGGCAGTCTGTCAAGGTTATATGCATTGAAGTCCAAATATTACTCATATCCTTTTCTAAATGTCTCATTAGAGACATTTTACATAAAAGATTTTATTACTACAAGGGCTACTTCAATGTCTGCATCTGTATGTGGGCAGGCGATCATCATTTCACAGAATCTCAATAAGACAAGATAGCACTGCTGTCCTTGCCGAGAGACCAAAAAACCTCCAAAATCTCCCCAAATATAGAAAATCAGAATGAATACAATTAGAAATGTTCCTGTGGGAAGGATTACAAATACATGTTTGTACATGTAATAATGTACAAATACATTCTTATTGTTATCTAGGTGAATCTGCAGGAATTTCTTGTCCAGATGTCACATTTTAATATATATCTGCTAATGATGTTAGCTGTGCAGATTATATGTATGTAGATCATCTGAATAGTGAGACTGACAGTACGATTTATCCTAAGACATACTTTCAAAGGACTAACCAAGACAGGGTATAAATGAATTTTGCTTTTCAGTTCAATTATATTCAATTTTTTTTTTAATATACTTTTTGGAAGCTTTTCCATTTTGTGCCTTTGTTTAGATTCAACTAAATGGTAGGAAATATGCCACAGTGTAAAGGAACAAATGCCAAAGGCCTCTTTCAAATGAGTTTTCAGCAGGTGTTTATGTAAAGTGAGGCACAGCTATGATTTAGAAATGACTCTTACTTATAATTAGAAATTAATCTACGATCCTATATAAAACTGCTGTAGTGCAAACAGACTCCATTTGTCATTCCTCTTTGATTTTATATTATGATTTCTTTCCATAAAGGGTAATGTTTCACATTTTCTTTGCTCCCCTTGTTCTGAGTTTTCATGAGATGAAAACTACAATAGGATAAAATTCCCTTTCAAATTTTCTTTAGATATAGGATATAGAAGAAACAGCAAGAAGTGACACCTTTATGAAGACATAATAAAGATTTTCATGAAAAGGAATTTTAATGGAATTACTAATTCTGCTATGTATACTTCTGATTAACTTTATAATTGCTTTCATTGAAAGTATATCTACCTATGTTCAATTACTTAATTACTCTTCATCTTTAGCCTTGCAAGTTTTTGTAATATTTGTGTCAGTACATACATATATAATGATTCCTAAAAACAACAGCTTATTGAAGCAGAATATTTTTGTGTTATATGTATATTAAAGACCTATATTCACCTGAGGTAAGAGTTAGGTCATTAAAATTAATTTGAAATAAAAACATTCTAAAATAGCAGTGATGATCTGGAATTCTTGCATTCATTTATTTGTATTTCTTAAAATAAATGAATGAATTAAAATAAATGAATTCTTAAAATAAATGAATTTCTTAAAATAAATGAAGTAGAGAATAAACTACTGGAATGTGTCTCCGTCATATCTGTGAAGCATATATTAGACACTCCAGAAAACAGTGGAGCGCTTGGCAGCTATGCCAGAAAGGTGATTGTTTAAATGATCTTGCAGCCCTTGAGAACTTCCTGCATACTCTATTTAAGGGAAAAAAATGTTCTCATTACAGGAAATAAAACATAGATGTTTTTCCATTTGACTAAAAACACATTTCCTCTTATCTAGCATAAACATGCATGATAAAAGTGTAGATGATATTTTAAAGTGAAACTTTTTTTATAAATATTTAACTTTG
This sequence comes from Eudromia elegans, assembly GCA_003342815.1. Classification (NCBI taxonomy): domain Eukaryota; kingdom Metazoa; phylum Chordata; class Aves; order Tinamiformes; family Tinamidae; genus Eudromia; species Eudromia elegans. The sequence continues at coordinate 389,400 of PTEX01000328.1, forward strand.
CAAAGATTGTTCTTAAGCATAAGACCACATGCATTTACTAAGAGACAGGGAAATAAATGTAAAGACTGCAATGTTAAACATGTGTTGCACTTATGGCTACAGCTCTCCTAGATCTTATCTACTCATGTAAATAAAAAAAAAAGGAAACTTTCACTCCCCGCCCTCAAGATAAGAGGATGAAACTTTCTTAGTTCAATGACTTGGCATATTCACCTAAACGTGTTTTTTTTTTTTTTTCTTTTTTTTTTCACCCATCATATGAAAAAATGCTGTCCTCTATGTATGAGAGGTGTACCTTGCTGTTCTGGAGCCACAAAGTACTCCAGTAGCTTCACACAGCTACTTCTCTGTCCTTTGAAAAAGATAACGTTATGGATGATCTTTATGCTTTGTCTCAAGATACACGGATCTTTGATATCTCCACCCTGTGCCTGGTGCTCTAGGTGCTGGAGCAGGAGGATTGGACTAGATGATCTCTAGAGGTCCCTTCCAACCTCAACCATTCTATGATTCTATGATATCACTTTTGATAGTCATGCCAAAAATGAGAAAGGAAACAGGTACCTTGTCCAAAGCAAATAGTGGTTGAAATAATCCAATATATAGGTATTTTGCTTGGACCTCATTTTCACATATTATCACTTATGTCTCTGCATAAAGAGGTTCTATGATTATGCTCCCTTGACAAACTCAAATTAAGGTCAGACAGATCTTAGATGTTGAAGATCCTAGGCAGTGATGACTCGGGACCTCAAACAGAAAAAAAAAAAAAAAAAAAAGTTTGAAGGATCCGCCGCAACAATTTCCTCCTTTATTTAAGTAATCCTCATGATAGAGGACTCACTCACACTGTAGATCTACATTGTTCAGCAAACTGACCTCACTGTGTCACACTAATCACATTAATATCATTATATGTGGCACCTAAGTTTATTTGACTGCATTGCTGGGTTGCAGAAAGATAACTGTGCTTCAAATTCAATATAGAACTCACAAACGAACAAAGTTTTGAAGGATATTTTAGCTATTCAATTTAGATTTTACTATGATAGTACTTCTGTTTTCTTATTTTTCACTAATCTATAACTAGCTTGTACAAAATTCACTGGAGACTACATTTCAGAGTAGAAGATCTTTTACTTATGCACAATTGCTTACCAGTATAGAAAGAAGTGGCTTACTTTACAATTTACTAACACGAACAGAAAACTTAGCGTTCTTACTTGTACTTGCAGAATGGAAGATTCACATTTGGCCTACCCCGGTGGAAGGACAAACATACAATAAGAGTTATTAGCTGTTACAGAGGAATTAATTCTGAACTCTCTAATGCTATCCTACATTTTCTCCATTCCAAAATTCATCCCTTTTGTCTTGTATGATTATCATCTTACCTAGTCACATTGATTTTATGACTCTGCAAAAAATTCCCATACTCATGACACACTTTGTTAGTCCCTAAAGACCTTCTAGTTATTCTTACTTTCTTCAAATTCCGCTCCAGTCTCTTTTTGCAATCCTGGCCCTTATCAAGGCTTTTTCTCTATCTAGGTGGACTTTTGAAATGCTTAATTTTCCCTCCAGAGTGAAATTCATCTTCCATAGATTAGGCACCTTCACATCCAATAATCGCTCATTTTCCTCAGTAGCCATTAGAGAGAAATAAGCACCTCTGGAGAATAACAGATCCCATTTGTAGGCAATATTTTTCCCTGTTATTCACTTTGAAAGGATGACTTACAATGAATATGGTTACATGATTGCATCTGTCTCTAGGAAATGTTAATAGAGGGCTATGCATTTGTTTCATGATGGGCATTATGCATTAACAGAGCTACAGAAATAATGAAACAAGTCACGTATTTTATTTGTTTTTTTTTAATGATGGACCATGACTTCCCATGTATAACCCTGAAGATAATCTGCTTTTTATAGATCTTTTTAAGCTTTTTACAAGTCCTGCAAGCCATTCATTTACTGATTTGTCAGTGCCTTAAAAGGCTTTCTAACTACACTGGGAAACCAAACAAAGCTTTACTGAATACTATTAAAAATAGTCATGGAGTCCATTCCAAAATTCTGCTGAAAACTTTAAATAGAACGTCCAGTAAAGCAAAAAGAAGGTTTGAATTTATCTACATTTGAATCTATCTACAACACTTTTCACATATGAAAAAAGTCTCAACTGAGTTAGTTCATGGTCATATTAAAATTATGACAATATTAAAAATTTACAAAATTAAATTTTTATTTTTAAATAATATTAAATTTTTAAACAATATTAAAAAATTACAAAATGTAGATTAATATGTATATGTATATGATTAATATGTATTTATTTCTTCTTGTCATTCTGATCTGAATATGACATGAAACTGAATTGCAGAAGTATGTGCAACTATGTGTCACATTTGATTTTTCTATCAAGCATTCAAGGAGGCAGCAGTAGATTGTAAAAAGAAAGTGTTGTTTTAGCGCCTGACTCATTGATAGACCTGCTTTTTTGTTTGTTTGTTTTGGTTTTGCTTTTGCTTTTGTTTTTGCTTTTGCTTTCCCTCTGGAATAAAAAGCTTGAACTACAGAGTCTTCCTTCTGAATTTGTGTGGGTGGTACACAGATGTTAAAAAGTTACGCTAATGGTGAGCAGAGGCTTTGCTATCACCACATCCCATTTTGAAGGATATCAATACCACTTAACACAACTCTTCAGTGTGGAGAAACCAGGCTTTCAGATAGCTCTCTCAACAGCATTCCCTCCTGGTTAGACTATGATGTTTGCTGCTCAGAATGCCTTTCTCCTATACAACACAAACAGATATTAAACATTAACTCAGCCATATCCCTCATGAATGAAGACTGAATCATCTTTTTTATTATTACTCTTTTTTTTTTTTTTTTACCTTGAACAGATTTCAGGAATGTTTCTGGTGGTCATTGCTTATGAGGACAGCTGAGAAGAGTTTTTTTTTTTTTTTCTTTTTAATGATGGAGATAACATAATCACTACATGATAGTATATTCATTTATTTTCTCTTCCAGTAGCAAAATAAAAAAAAACTTGCTAACTTTACACTATGTCCATTTGCTTCGAATTAAGTTTTTGATTGTGAAGCAGCTTACTCAGTCATAGATGGATCCCTGCTGTGGGCAAAAAGTTGAGTTGGAGCCAAGTTCTGACTAATCTATGTGAAGATGCAGTGAGAAAATATGTTTCAAACACTCTAGTAGAGTTCAGATTTATATTACTCAAAACCTAATTATCAATGGTATGACATTAGAAATATGATTGCTATATTGTGTCCTTATACATAATATATATGCAAAACAACAATATGTTATCTGAATGTGTATCTTAACTACACATTTCAAATATCCTTTGTATTGTTTAAAGATGCTTTCACAATGTTTGGATATTGTGTTGCTATATAAGGAACCTTTAAAATGGAAATGGGCAGAATACTCTGATTTATGAGCAGGAAAGGAAGACAATTTAATGGAACTAAGTTAACGTCTTAAATTTTATTTCTATTCTTTTATTCCATTTAAATTACAAGACTAAAGAACGAGACTATCTTTTTCTTCCAGCAGTACTACACCAAGTCAGAGTTATAACCATGTTAGAAAACAGAAAGGAAATTTCCTGCCATTAATAGATTTCAGTGATATTTTCTGTCACTATGTAAAGTTTGTCTCTTGTTAATATTGAATTTTTACATCATTTCAACATAATACTTTAGGAGAGCTGTTTCTTCAGTCCTCTAATGCCCAGGTCTTTCTAAAAAGACCTAAGTTCTTTCTAGAAGTCCCAAGCAGCGTATTAACAGGTCTGTACATAAGCATCGGTGCTTCAGACTTGCTGCACACAGAGCAATTGCCACGTGCAGAGCGGGCTTGTCAGTGCCAGGCAAACCACGCAGTGTCAACGTCTTGTGAGGAAAAAAAAATCACACTGGAGGCTGATTGCACATGCTTGGCCCAGGGCTCGTGGCTGACCTCCTCAGCCTGTGTTTTAGCCAGCACTGCCCTTGCCACTCTGTCTGCACGGCTCAATGACATCACCTATCGATTTGGTTGTGGCTACAGAGATACCTCCATGCCTTGGAATGGATATATGCTTTCTCTTTGGATAAACTGAACCATGCAAGATATTTCACCTCATAAATAATTTGATCAGATTCTTCCAGAGCTATATTTTTCAGCCTGATTCAGTGTAAAGAAGTGAGAAAATGACGCTTTCTGTGAGTACATTGGTTTTCATTGGCTATACTCATTTTAACACAAGGTAACAGTGAGCTGGTTACTTAGTTAAGTAAAATGAAAGTGAAGATTTTTTTCATCTGATTCTCCATGCTGCAGCAAGGGCAAGACTGTGGGTAGATATTTTGTTTAAATGATTCAGTGATTGCTGAAAAGGAGCTTGTGGAGGGTGGGGGGGAAGAGGAAGACCAATATAAACACATATATCACACTCAAATATTTTTCTAGGTGGGAAAAAAATGAACTTTTTATTATGGTATTTTAACACTTCCTTACTTGACAATAGGGAATTGAAGTTTAAACCAGGTTTACCTCACTTTCCCACCAAAGTCTGCCCAAATTTGGACAAATGTTAGGGGTGGGAGAGAATCAATCTTTGTACTTATTCACTGTGAGTTAATGAACTTGCTAGATAAATCATTTTGCACCAGAAAAAGAATCCATACAGGTATTACACACACATGTGTGTATGTGTGTTCATACCCTATAACACATATTCCTAGCAATATTTCAATATTGTATATTAAGAATGGTTTTGGCTAATGTACTAAATTATGAGGATGCACAGCATTGTATATTTTCCTTTTCTTCTCAGTGAGAACTTGTAAATGAACTAAGGCAAAACTAGGCAAAATAGTATTGTGGTAATGTAAAGAAAGACTGTAATAATACCTATGTATTTGAGAAACAATGTAGACCTGTGGCATTTCTTAAATTGAAACACGTGGCAAACTTTGTTTTATGATGATAGATATTTGATAATTATTTCTGTGATTAATATCTAAAGGCTATAACAGCAAATCTTTGATATCAAGGTGCAGTGCACATCTATTTTCAAAAAATTCTTTTAGAGTGTTCTCTTTTGTTGAAAAAGAAACAGTATTTCTAAACATCATTTGGTCACTGAAATTTTAAACAAAAGCACAGACTGTAAACTCTACAACACTACATTACCAGAAGACAAGACTCATCTATAAACTGAAAGGAGTCAATAAACAACACAACAATTTAAACAATATGTGGAATGAGCATTAGCATTTGTAAGGATAGAAATTCTGTACAGATCCTCTGGCTCTTGTTATCCCTTTCTTAGATCTGGGGTTTTTTTCCTAATCCCTGGAGAAGTTTTTGGTTTTGAGTTACAATTTGTAAAATTTCTAGTTCTGCCAATGTTGTTGTAGTCCAGACAAAAGAAAAATAGTCAGAATCATTCCTTTTCAGTTTGTCAGAGGAAACATGTGAGTAAAGCCTCTTGGCAGCAGGCCAGCTGGTCTTCCCAGAAGACCTTCCCTTCTGGAGTACTCCCTGTGATCAATGATTTATACAAGGAAAGACATGTAACCTACTTCATCTCCCCGAATGTCATGCAAGGAAAACATTCTTCACGTCACTAGCTGCAGGAACTTTCCTGAGTGACAGAAAGAATCTCAGTTACAATTTCAGATATGCCTAATTTCAAAATCTGGAGCATTATGCGATCTTCAAAATATTGTTCCTAGACTTAATTTTCCTCTTTCCAATAGTCTCTTCCACAGAATGGAACAGAGAGAAATCTCCTGTCTGGATATAGTATCGTGTCATGAATTTTACAGTTCTGTGGTTTAGGCGAGTTAGGCCTCATTTCAAGTATTTGTATGCAATATTAAGGTATAATAACTTCATTGTAGGTAAATAAGGAAAAATTTGGTTAAGGAATAGACTTCAACAGATACTATTTTTGAGAACAACACTTCAATGAAATCAGTGATAAACCTTGTGTTGGGTTGGTAGTACTTTAAAGAAATGTTCCAAAGTAAAAGATTAATCAAAAAAGGCTAATTTTGATACAGTACATTTGTTCCTAAGAAAGTGTATCTTGGATGAAATCTTATTAAAACTAGAAACACTTTAGCAAAGTTGCATATCATTCCTTTGCATATCTTTCTGTTAAACAAGAGAGACAATGATTTTTCCATGCGTTCCATAGTAAGTGCTTATCACGTGTTTTCTTCTAACAAGAAAATCACTTTTAAAGCTTAAAAAATGAAAAGTTTTTTTTCACAAGGAAAACACTTTAGAAAGATTTGAGTGTCTGAAAATAAGAGTCTAAGCAGAACTCTGTAAGAAATCGTATTTGGCACTATCATGCATGCTACAGTTATTGTATTGTAGCATACTACAAGACTAAGCAATCTTATGATATATCCATTGAGAAATGGATTTTCATGAGAAAAGCTATTTTATCATGAGTAGAGCAAGAAACATTAAGAATCCTTCTCTCTGCTTATGAGGAATCCATTTGCTTTTCAACTCTTCTTTATACATTATTTCTTACTAAGAATTAACTATTATTTTAGACTTTAAGTGCAGAAATAATACATTAGCTGAGATAAAGGAGTTACCTTAAAGCTTTCTCAGTAATATAACATAGAGCCCCAAAAGTTACAGAAATTGTGTACTTCATAAAGTAAGATTGAACTTTGCCTTGCACTTCTCTATTTTCTGCAATTTTGTATGGCAAAAAATGTGAGCTTTGAAAACTCGTAGGTAATAAAACCATAATTACCACTATTATATTTTTCTTTCAAAGGATTAAAAAAAAAAAAAAAGAAGAGTGAAAGATAAGTCTCCTGGGATAAACATAAATGTAAAGGAAAATCTGCCTAATTGGACTGGAGTAGGCTACAGAAGACCAAATAAAAACTAATACTAGTGCAGCTTAAAATAGCTAGCTGCATATAGTGATTACTAAGTGCTTAGTTTATACCAATATTAGGGCAGATAATTTCTGAAAGTTTCTTATTTAATATCAGTTCTAGTTTTTCAAAGTCTGAAGGAACACAAAAGAATTCACAGAATTACTATTTAAACATAAAGAAAACAAACACACAGAAAGCCACAATACTTAGAATCATAATACGGGTTCTGAAAGTCTTATCAGAACCAGGAGAAATGTATGGCACTTACACAGCTTGTTCATAAATAAGTTATTCAAAATGGGGAGATGGTAGGGGAGAGAGAATAACAATCAGAAAAAAAGTGTATGTGGGAATCTAAACTATTACATCTTATTGGTCATATGTTACCACTACCACTCTTAGTGAAAAAGTATACAGCCAAAAGAGTAAATGTGTAAAGACACCTAATTCAAGACTTGCTAAAAATTTGACGTTAAAAATATTCTATACACAGACACACACACAAAAAAAAAAAAAAAAAAAAAAAAAAAAAAAAAAAAAAAAAAAAATCCAAATGTGAAAAAGTTCTTTTGTATGACTTGCAGAATATTTTTTAATTTACATTTTATATTCAGAACTGGTATTTATTCCTTTGGGTAGCCCGTTTCCAAAAGTACAATGAGTATTTATTTTATTTGAAGAAGAAGACTGAAGGTCTGTTCTCCCATCAGTTTTCTTACCTAAGTGAAAAGTCTACTAGAGAATTTTTTTTTTCTTTTTTTTGTTCAGTTCGTCCTAAACTTCCTACCCAAGGAGTACATTTTGCCCATTACTAAAATCTAGCATTTCTTGGATAACACCCTTCAAGACTTTTTCTTTTTCTTGTGGATTGTTGTGTTTGTATCTCCTTATGAGCAGCATCCCAGTAGAATAGCTAATGCTTATTTGGAGCTTTCACCCTGAGATTTCCTTTCATTGACATTTTCAGCTCTCTCAGTTGCAGAAAAAGGGTTTGCTAAATCTCTGCTAAAATGAGAGCCTCAACACCTAAAATACATTTAAAAAAAAAATTTAAGTGAATACCTCAGTATTTGGCATATGATTCTCAAATGAAGATCAAAATTCAAGAAATTAAGATCACTGTGACATCTTAAACACTAGTGGAAAGATCACTATTGGACTGAAAGCACCATGTAAAGGGGATGCATGTCATACCACCTACAGCTAACTTAAGAAAGAAGACATACAGATTTTACACCAAACAAGTTATTTGTCTTAAGTTTTCCTATGCTAAAACTCTTACTTCATGAGCCAATTTTTCAAATCTTTTTCTTACAAGAAATAAACTCCTGATAAACAACCTAGTAAAGTAACTTGATTCCGCTACAAAAAGGGTTTAGAAGGAAAACAGGTACTATATCTTTGGGGAGTTCTGAAGCCTTTTGTGCATCTGATATAACAAATGAGTGTCCAGACGAAGAAAAAAAAATACTTTTGTTTGTTTGTTTGTGTCATTTAGAGGCTTCTTTACGCTGCTTTTCAGAGGGACCTGGACACGCTGGAGAGTTGGGCAGAGAGGAACTTCATGAGGTTCAACAAGGACAAGTGCAGAGTCCTGCACCTGGGCAGGAATAACCCCAGGCACCAGTACAGATTAGGGGCTGACCTGCTGGAAAGCAGCTCCACAGAGAGGAACTTGGGAGTTCTGGTTGACAAGTTAACCATGAGGCAGCAATGTGCCCTTGTGGCCAAGAAGGCCAATGGGATCCTGGCTGCATCAGGAGGAGCTTTGCCAGCAGGTCAAAGGAGGGGATCCTGCCCTTCTACTCAGCTCTTGTGAGGCCACACCTGAACTATTGGGTGCAGTTCTGGGCTCCTCAGTGCAGGAGGGATGTTGGAGCTCCTAGAGAGGGTCCAGCGTCAAGCATTGAAGACGATTAAGGGACTGGAGCATCTCTCATGTGAGAAAAGACTAAGTGAGCTGGGCCTGTTTAGCGTAGAGAAGAAAACACTGAGAGGAGATCTAATCATTATGTATAAGTACCTGAGGGGAGAATGTAAAGAAGATGGGGCCAAACTCTCCTTTGTAGTGGCCAGTGACAGGACAACTTCGCTGTGAGGGTGACGGAGCCCTGGAACAGGCTGCCCAGAGAGGCTGTGGAGTCTCCTTCTCTGGAGATCTTCCAAACCTGCCTGGATGCCCTCCTGTGCCATGAGCTCTAGGTATTCCTGCTGGAGCAGGGGGGTTGGACTAGATGATCTCTAGAGGTTCCTTCCAACCTTAACCATTCTGTGATTCTTTGAAGTGGGTGTTCAAAAAATTCAGGTGTGTTACTGCTATGGTTATATTTACCCTACCTGTACTTTCTCAGTGTAATTACAGTGTTATATTATGTCAGTAACGATCTATCTCTGTGGTTACATATCTTTATTATGTCTGGCAATGCATACTTTTTCATCCAGAAAACTGATAAAAATACAGTTTTACATCTCTAGTCTACATTATGGGTCTTTGCTGGTACAGTTAAATCAGTCTCAGATCACACCTCATCTACCCTAACTGACAGAGCTATTCTGGCAGAAGTCTGCTGTGTAAATATTCTATCAAGCAAGGGAATACCATTTTCCATGATAGTCTCAAATGGGCAAATACATAAAGATAAATTAATAGATGCATGAACAGCCCCATGCAATTTTGACCATTACTCTCAACTTGTTAAGACTCAAAGATGGAAAATAATTTGGCCTGAGACAAAATGAGAAATGCAGGTTAACCACTCATTTACTTAACTCAGATGAAGTTCCCTGTAATAGCCACATGTACAATTCAGCATTTTCCTCAAGAACAATTAGCTGTTATTATAAAATATGAGTTTTCGTGTTTGCTGGAGATATAGCTGAAACTCCATATGAAGCAGATTTTCATGAAGTGAGAATTAGTTTTAGCTGGAAGCAGAAATAAACTAATACTACAAAAGAAGAAAATTAATCAGAGGAAAATAAACTTATCCGTTCTAGAGAATATAATGTAACAGTCACAGCACAACCTTCACATGTGTAACACCAGAGGTGTCATTTCTGCAAAGCGAATTTTCTAAGTAAAGGGCACTTTGAAGGCACACATCCAAACCCCGTGCTATTATAAGCTGCTGTACTCAGCAGTCCAAAATCAATGATCTGCATTAAAACCACAATTCGTGGTCATAAGAATGAAAATATAAGCTCTGGTGCGAAACCTAACACATAGTTTTAAGAATAGCAATCTTGATCAAATGGAAAAATGAACTCTTTTTTTTTTTTTTTCTTAGTGGAAAGAGAAGTTGGGACTGTATATGTATTCTATTTTATTTCTGCCTGAAACCTTTATATAATTACAAGGGTCCTGTCTGAAGAAGTAATGTGCATGAATGTTCTGAGTATATATTGCCAAGTATTAAATTGTTTTAGCATCTGTAACAATGCAATAAGGTCCATTGTCCTTGTATGTTTAAATGCCAAATACCTGATGTGTAGATTGAATTCAGGATTTTGTGTGCACAGACTCCTGAGTTGTGTGGGTCTGCTTGGCATTTCATAAACGTGTATGGGGAGAAAGTATTTTACATAGGTGCTTTAAAAACATATTTTATATATGCATCATTTCCTGTGCTTTCTACTATTTCTCTTTTGCAACTCTTCAAGAAATATAATCATGAGTTAATACGGCTAGATTAAGTTCTTAGCCTCATCTGTCAGTGAGAGGAGAAAAAATGCTTAGGAAACTCTCCTAGGAAGGAGAGACTCAAGAGAGTCATAATTCCTTCCTACAACCTGTCATCTTCACCGCTGTACATAAGTAGCACCCTCAGCCCTGGGACTCCTCTAGCTCAGTTACCTTCCATCACATAGCAGTGTCATCCCCAGGAAAGAGTTCAAACCTAGTGACCAGGAAGCATACTAGATCTAGACTCACAGCTCACAGAGGTGAAGCAGATGTTCCTATTTCCTTGTTCCCTATTTATTCTTTTATTCCCTTATGTAACTAGTGTAGATGTATAGTCTAGCCTTAAAAATATCCCATTTAAAATCTGATTTTGTTTCAACTCTACATTTTTTTCTTATCACCAATACTTGGAAACAAATATTTCCTTCAACAGACAGCAAGAGGTATAATAATAAGGAAATACTGAGTCCTAATCATGAGCTCTGATTGTCCATGCTCATTAATTATTAACTGAGTCTCTGGCTTTTATTCAGACTTTCCACATACAAGTTTCCAAACCTTAGCTTTAGGCAGAGTGCTAGCTCTAAATTTTTTTGAACACAAACTTGCTGATGCATTTTTGGCATTGGAGCCAAAGGTCAGTCTGTTTTGTAGGATAAAGTACTTTGATTTGATATGGTTATATTTACATCAGAGGTAGAGCTAATAATTAGATATTTTAAATTATTCACTGTCTTCTTTCTTCCACACAACATCTGACTAAACAAAAGCAAAAAGATGAATCCCTGCTCAGCTAAAATTGCGTGCTTAGAAATATCTGATGTGAAACCTTGTTTCTACTAAAGGCAAATTATTTTGAGTTTACTGTAAGAGGGTCATATGTTCATCTATTGCTCCTAGGGCTATCTCAGGTAGACTTTTCATCAGTTAGCAATACACTATTTGAAGAATATCCCTGTTAAGGTCATAGATGTAAAATTAGTTCATTCAAGGTCAGTACAGTATGAAACATCTGAATTAAGATGACCTCAGCTGCAGCTTTCTGTGTTAAAGCTGCCTCAAGTTAAAGCTCCCAGGGTCTTATTCTTCCCTGCAGGACACAAACTGCCTCTATTAAAGTCAGTGGAAGTTATGGATATTCTGCAGGGAAGAATAAGGCTTTGAGACTAAGACTTGGGCATTAACAATACCTCAGTAGAGAAGCATTCCTTTAGGAAGTGCCTGCTAAAAGCAGCTGCTGAAGTGATTTAGGAGCACTCAGGTGACAGTTTGCACATTTGTGGTAACTAATCTAAAACGCGAGCAAAGCCCTTCAACAGCTGTGAGAACCTTTTTTAAAATGATTTGACAATGAGGAGATTTTTCTCATTTTCTTTCTTTTATCCTTCTCTTTTTCTTTACATTGATGCTGATACTTTCTACATTAAAAGGCAAAAGATGCAAACAAACTAGTCTTAAATTCATATTATTCAATGTTAGTCTATCATTGAATCAGCCTAACAAAGTATCATCGACTGAGATTACCCTAAGATACAAAGTCCCAGAAAGATGTCAAAAGGACATTATGTTCATAAGATCGATCTGTCTGGCTCTGTTCCTCCCTTTCTACTCTTTGATCCACAGAGCTTTAATTAGCTGATGGGCCATTTCAGCTGTATACTAGAGCAGTGACCCTAGATGAGCTCAGCACTCCTAGCAAATGAACAAGGAGCATAAATGGTGCTGAAGTTTCCTGAAAACACTGGGTGGAGTCTCAGTGAAAGCTGTGTGCTATCACTTAACCTTGGCCAAAGCACAAGCTTTTTGTGCTACAGGTGAAAATACTATAAATTAATCATTTTTCTGAATGTGTAGGTTAAGACTACATTAAGCTCTTGGCCTTTTAAATTTATTTTTAGGCTTCTAGATTTTAAGCGGCATTGTTAAATATGAAAAAAACTAACAAATTTCCAAAAAGAGTGTCATGTCAATGATACTTTTTCATTCTGTGTAAGTTTATAAGTTAAGCTTAAAGTTAACTGCATTTGCCATAATTTAAGGAAATTATTGGCTTTCATTTACCAAGAAACATTAAAAGGCAAATGCTGATAAAGAAAGGGCCATGGCTGCTTCATTAGACTTGCGTTTTAATAGTCTGTAAATTTGACATAATTGAATGAGTGCTTGATTGGGATATTATTGTAAGGCAGTAACAACTATATTGGTTAAGAATGAGTATGTAAGAATCATAAGCTATGAAAAACTCATTCAGGGGAGCTTTTGTTATATGACAGATTGTACATGTAGATGCAATGTTCAGTATTGTAAAACCTTAGAAACAGTGTGTGTATGAGACTTTTATTCTAGTAGCTTGATCTGGCCCTTGATACACAAGGAAAAAATTTTTTTTTTGAACTTTTTTTTCTCATCATTCTTCATTTCCTATGAAGAAACCTTTAGTGAGTCAAAGTTATCTTCATTTTTAAAAAACAAAAATGTACCTTTTGAAATCATGACAGTGAAAAACTTTTTAGAAATGAGCGACTGTGCTACTGTTATTAAGCCATTGGGATTCATCCTGCCTTGCTTTTAATTGCAGCAAGAGATATAGAACTTAGATATGAATTTCGAGTTCATCCTATAGATATGATTGTGTTGTAATGGGCTATCAAGCCTGCGTCTGTGTGCAAACCCATGGCACTGAAGTCATTAACTCCTTGGGTGGTCCAGGAATCCCCCTTTGTAGACATGTGGGTATATGAGCTAATGAACCAATTTAGATAATAGACTGACATGAGAGAAGCTGATTGACTGAACTCCCAGCCACCTTCTCAATTAAATATTTGACTAATTGGTGCAGGAGCTTTCCAGGTGGAAAATCTGGCCTGTCCTGAAGATTTCCCCCAGGAAACCCTGCAATGTTTAGGCTAATTTGTATGCTTAAATGTATGCATTAAAACCTTGGGTGGAGAAGCAGGCTGTCATAGAGAGTCTTAGGAAGTTCCTACCATGAAATTGATCAAATTATACATTTGATTTGATTGCAAGCCGTGTAGGGCAACCTCTTGTACATACATAGGAAAGCTAGGTATTTTATCTGCAGTTTAAAATTATCAGAAGCAGTGGCACATGCATGCAATGGAGCGATCATGGAGGACCATGGCCAGATGGATTACAAAAACTGAATAGAAGTTCAGGGAGTCTCACCCGATTCAGCAGAAGACTCTACTGCAAGGGTCCTTGCAATGAAAATAGTGCCACTACCCGCACAGCAGCTGATGGTCCCATACAAGAGGCTTGGTACCTCACACAAGTCAAAGCCTGTACCAGGATCCCAATGACTTAGTTCCTAGAAAATATTCTCACCATGAATGTCTGTGCAAAATGATCACCAAAAATTAGCTCTCTGTTCTAAACACAGAGGAGACAGTGTCACTTCTGCGTCATTATTTATATCACTTGTCTCCTTTTCCCTCTCCACCAAGTCTGGGGAGAGTCAGCCTCATACTTCAATACTGTTTAGACAGTTAAAAATAAGTGAAATTCTTCTGTAAAAGTAAGTGTATGCTACTAATTATAGTGAGATGCAGGTGTGCTAAGGACACCCAGCTTCACCAGCTTATACTTGACACTGATGCTATTTTACTAATCCTGCAATGCAGCTATGAGTGGTTACACAGCTGCAATGCTGCTTCCTCCCACTGCCAATCTGCTCCCCTGCTTTCACCTCCATATACATCAGGGGAGAAAACTTGTCCTTGATTTTACTCAAATTTCAGCAAAGAACCTTAGCCTGTAGCTTTTCCTACAAATCTAGTTAATTTAATATACATCTTTCAGGGTAATCTACAGTGGAAAACTAAGGCAACTTGTAACTTAGTGACTAATTGTGCAAAATAAAATAGGGAACACACATGAAAAGGGCCACTACGCAGTAAAAAGGTTTTTTCGCAATATGATATAATGCGTTAAGCTGCTACTGCCTCCAGTAATGTCATCAGCCACTCCTGTCTCCGTGCTGCAGCCTGCCCTGAGCCAGCACAATTTTCATAGCAGTGGAAGAGATTAAGAAAATGATCCTGCTCAAAACTCACCCAGCAGAAAGAAATGGTTCTTTGTCAGCTCCATCGCTTCTCTAGTGTGGTTCACTGCACAGCGGTGGAGTGAGGGAAGGGGAGAGTGGAAAGTGCCTTTTGTGGCAATTCTAGTTAATGACAGCTTCAAGTGTTTATAGACCTCCAGCCTCTCATACTGCACAGGGATGCATTACAGGTAAATCAAGAAAGGGCCTTTATAGATTTATCCAACATTATAGAAAAGAAAAAGGGGCAGGGGGTGGAAGAGTTGTTTGGCAGTTTGTGGTAAATTGTATTATGTAAAGGGAGGCTTCATTTTATTGTGAAGGCTCGAGCAATCAACAGAAACAGCAAACATTGGTGACATAGTCATCCTGAACCACACACAAATGACTACGGGGCCCAAATAGGAAATAAACCATGAGTCCTTCAAGGAGGATTATTTGTTTTAAATCCGAGCATGATATTCACAAAAATAGAACAAGCACGAGATAAAAGATTTCTAAGCTATCCACGAAAAGGATATTTATTTCTTTGTTGCAGGACAGTCTGAAATACGCTGTGGGACTCATTTCTTTTTAAAAATGCTGAAAAAGTAAGTCAAGCTGAATCAAACTATTTACTCAGCATTGTCCCAGTTTTAAAATAGTAAGAAAGTCTGGATTTTCACAAGTCCGTTATATAGATGCTGTGGTGAAAAATAAGGTAATAAATAAATGTGGTAATAAGTAATATTGGAGTTTGCTCTAGTTACAATGGAACAAGTTCCAATTAAGAAAAAAAAAAATCCATAGGGAAAATTGTAGTTAAGTTCAAGTCTTATTTTCTAATCTATTATTTTAAATAAAGGAAAATATAAGCTAGAAGAGGTGAGGCCTTCCTCACCATTATGTGCAGCATACATAAATCTATTAGTTTTATTTATGTTCTCTTCTTTCTGCAAAATGTAAAATAAAAAACTCCGGACAAATTGCATAAAATGTAAAGAAAAATAAACTAATAACCAGAAACTCATTTGAATTAAGATTAAAAATGAATGCTGTACTTTTGAAGTTATGCTCAGAATTGATAAAAGTCTTGCAAAGGGATGGAGCAGATAGTGCAAAAATAAAATAAACATATTAATTTAACCAATAAATCACTAATATCAATTTAAAATGAACAAAAACACCCAAGCCCAGGAATGTGAATCCATTATATTAAATGATCCAAAAGTAGATGTAAGATCATGTATGTAAGATCATAAGAAGTTGTTTAATATGGGCCTTTGCTAAGTAGGCAAAATTTACATAAAATAAGCTTTTTCATTTTTCTGTTTTAGAATTTTTTAGAGTTTTGGTTACAAATTCTTTCAAAGCATTATCAGATATAAAGAGCCTTTAGATCTTGAGGTATGCAATGTGTCTTTCATAGCAAATTCAACAGAAGTTATGTTCACAAGCAGCCCAGAAGCACTCGAAGCAGCAGTCCAAGAATGATTGTTACCAGCCTCAACTCTGTTCTTTAAGATTCAAATTAATGACAAATGAATTATAATCTGTTTAAAGTTATCTATCCTCACTCACTATCTCCAAATCTTTACTACATTAACAGTATTCAGTATGTTTTCTTCTATAAATTGAAGAAGATACTTCCATTGAATGCTCTAGAGCTGAGAATGAGATTTTAAACAGGTCCGTAGTTAAGATAATAATGCTAAGAACCTGCCAGAAAATGAATTATTGTCTTGCATTATCTGGGATTTATTTCTACAAAATAATCATAATAAATATCTGAAGATTAAGGCTGCTACATTTGCAACAATGAATAGCACAGAGAGAATGCAAAAACATCATATTTGTTCACCCATTTTTACCTACTCGTAATTTGACAATAGAACACATTTATTTTCCACCTGCAGTTGCTGAATTTAAATTTGCAGCTATATCACCTTGGACTGAAATCTTATCAGATCTAGCATGCTAAATAGAGTCAGCAGCAGTTTTTTAATGTGAATAAGAAGTTTCTCAGAACTATCTAGAGGTGAAATCCAATTGAAGTCAATAACAAAACTTCTATTTACTTCACGTGTACTGGTATTAAAAGGATGATACTATTGATTCTGTAGGTAATGCTTTTCCCTCTAAATCAGAGCTCATCCAATGTCATATTTGGGACCCTGGTTTTAGTATTTTCTGCAATAATAGTATTGCTTTGGCAGTTATGATGTCTTTAGACTAAGAGATTGCAGAAGATCTGTGGGAAGAGTTACTATCAGATAAGCTTCCAGGAACACAACTCAGTGTTCCTGAGCTCAAAATTCAAATCCTACATACTCACCATTTATACATATCAAAATGCAAAGATGCTTCTTCTTGCGTTGTTTAAATACTAGAATACTATTTCCAAGTAGGCTAATTGTGTTGTCTAACTAAATTACCTCTGTGTGGTTTTATATCTAAAATATTCTCTGCTCTCTGTTCAAAATTACTCTTTTAATCTCCTTTAATCTATTCTATTTTATAAGAGGGAGCACAGAGAAGATCCTCATACAGAATACCTGATTAGGAAGGAAGGTAGGAAACAAGAGAAATGATAAAGGTCAGATTTTGAAGGGTAGAGAATTCACCAATGGAATGTCAGTGAAATCTGTGTTTGGGCCAATGTTAACATGAGATTCAGAAAGAAAGAACAGTGAAGTGAGGTGACAAAGTATGTGATGAAACAAAGGTCTTTGTGAAAGTAAAGATGGGAACTAACTGTGAAGACTGAAGCAGACTCTTACACCGTAGGCTACTTGAGACATCAATGACAAACAAAAGTCGGTGAAGGTAAATGCAAAGTGAAATACACGAGAGAAAACAATCTTTTCATAGATGGATGTTGAGCAGTCCGTTAATGCAGTTGAATGAGGTCTTGGGATTATGCGATAGTTCTATGAATACTTCACCTCAGTGATAGTCAAAAAGTAAATAGAGTGTTAGGAAAGGAATAGCAAACAAAAGAGAAACTTGTTATGCCACCTTTCCCTAGATCTTGAATAGTGCGTTCATTTATTGAGTATTGATTTGTTTTTCTTCTTTCAGAAATAATATATTTGAACTGGAGAAAGGCAAACTTTGTCCTCCTCTTTTAAAAAGCAAGAAGGAAAACCGGGGGATCCAGGCCAATCAGGCTCAGTTTTGTTCTTCAGAAAATCACAGAGCAAGTGGTCTTATAAGTCAGTTGTGAATGGGTTTAGCCAATATGCATTCAGCATGGGTAACTCATGCCTGACCAAACTGGATGACTTCTGGGATGATTTCTACTAGATTTGTGAATGTGATGGATGTAGCGTACTTTGACTTTAGCATGAGTTTGAATCACATCTCTCACAGAAACCTTGTTGTGACAATACAGATTAGCTGAAAAATTCGTTACATCTTCACACTCAAAAAGTAGTGGCTAATGGTTCATATTCTACTTGATTAAAAGTGGAATTTCTCAGGATTTCATCTTGACACAGAATTTTTTAATATTTTTGGCAATGACCTGGAAGATTAAATAATGTACATGTTCATCAGGCTTGTGGGTGACTGAGCCTGGGGTCCTCAAGGGTAGTGCTGCCACTCAGATGATCTAGACAGTCTGGGGGAATGAGTTAACAAGATCCCTATGAAATCCACAATGACATCTGTAAAGTCCTGTGCTTGAGCAGAACCTGCAGCAGTGTAGACTAGCGTAAGACTAGAGGAAATGGCCACAAATTGAAGCATTGAAAGTTCTAAAGAAACTTAAGAAAGATTTTCTTAAGTGAGGGTGACAGAGCCCTGGAACAGGTTGCCCAGAGAGGCGGTGGAGTCTTCTTCTCTGAAGATCTTCAAAACTCACCTGGACACCACCCTGTGCCACATGCTCTAGGTGGCTCTGCATGTGCAAAGAGGTTGGACTAGATAACCTCTAGAGGTCCCTTCCATGCTTAAGCATTCTATGATTGGCTAGAAAGCAGCTGGGCTGAAAATAACGTGGTGGGCAGGGAGCCAAACCTGAGTGAGCGATGTGCCCTGTCAGGAAATCCATCACAGCATACCAAGTTAGCCATAGATTTACATAAGAGATTACTGCCCTATACTCAGCAAACCATGTGAAAACTATGTTCTGTTTTGGACTCCCCCTCAAAAAAGACTAATTCATAAACTGAGTCATTGCACCAGACTCCAAAAGAAGACCATCAAAATGGTTGGTGTCTGCAGCACTTAAACTATGAAGAAAGGATGAAGGAAGAGAGCTGGAGAAGCCCAGAGAAAGGAAGATAACAGTTTAACAATACTTAAATAGAGACTAAAAATAAGACAGGCTCTGGATATTGATGGATAGCTGTACCAGAAAGCACTTACTGAGAGTTAACATTTAAAATGGAAGTATGTTGTTCCTCACATATCCAATACTATTCAATGTGTAGCAATTCAGATGATAGAAGTAGATAGATGAAGTAGAAAGCAGGTTTATTAAACTGACATAGTATACCAAATTGATAGATGTGAACATAAACTACAGGACATGTTTCAAAATCAAAACAGTATTGTCAAATTGAAGAAATATGAGGAAAAATAACAATTCACTACCCATAAATACAAGATTCTGCCTTTCAATTAGAATATTTATTTCTCCAAGTGACTATACAATCGTACAAATGTAGCTGGTGAAATCTAACTGAGTATGCATCAGGAATATTTTGTGGTTTTGAGAATGTAGATAAAAAGGTGAAATATTTAAACAAGATCTGAAAGATAGGCAGTTATAGTTTCCTTCTATCCTGTGCTAATAAAGCTTCAGCTGAGTCTTTTATGGTCAACAAACTGCAAGGAAAATGTGGGTAGAGAGACTCCTAGCATAAATTAGCAAGAGTAAGGCAGGCCTCTACTCGTGTGACCTGTGGAGAAAACTTGAAAGAAGTTGTTTAGTCTAGTCAAGGAGATAAAAAAGAAACAAGACAATACTTTTGAAATATGTAAAAGGCTCCTGCAAAGTGAAAGGGAACAATCTATTTTCTCTCTCTCTGAAGGATAGGTCAAGAAGCCATGAGCCGAAATTGCAGCACAAAAGCCTATGTGACATTAGGACAGCTTTATAACCTCAAGAATAACCTTTATAACCTCAAATCACCAAAAATGGCCACTAATGAAAGTGGTAGAACTTGCATCAGCTGTAACTTTTATAACAGGCTAGACAGACCTCTTCTAGGAATGTTAAACATATAGCTGTTTCAGTCCACGGATGAAAAGATGGACTAAATGACCTCTGCAGATGCATTCTAACCAAAGTCACAAAACCAGAACAGTGCTGGAACATGAAGCTTTTCTTCCTAGAGACAGCTTCAGTCCTCATTAAGAGTCTTTCTGTAATCCATCCGTGCTTTCCAATGGTGGTAGACACTGTTCCTGAGGTGAGGAGCCATAAGGATAAGAAAGTGTTCCAGGTATCCTAGTCTCAGGCAATTCTCTGCTTTGAAAAGATGTTCATGCAGATACAGCAAAAAAGTGAGTGGACTGAAAGAAAGGAGATTGAAGGGGAGGTATTTAAGAGAACAATCTATTAAAAAGGTATAATCCCACTATGCCTATGAGTGCATACAGTTCTTTTTTTGTCATAAATGCTTATTTCCCGGTAGAAATGGAAACAAGTCACTGCTGCAAAGTAATGCCTGTGGTGATCCTAAACTCTGAAACTTCTCAGCAAACCCCTTATTTATTGATACTTTACTGTGGATACTGATGCTGCAGAATGAGATTTGGAATCCTCCATACACCAGCATTTAAATAATTTTGCAAGTGGGACTGTCAGGAGGCAGGAAGATTATGTAGTACACTATAATTTAGTTACAGTTTGCACTCCAGTTCCCATATTGCTTCTATAAATACAAGAAAAGTCTCCAAACTCCCTTTGCTTTATGATAAAATTAGTGAGTTGTGATGGTTCCCCATACCACACTAATCACAGTAATTACTAATAGCAGGTAAGATTTAAAAGCTAGATCCTCTGCTCGTGATAATCAGCACAATTATATTGATTTCAGTGGAACTCTGCCAATTCATTTCACCTCAGTATCAGATCAAATATGTCTTAGGTCCAAAACATGCATCTAATTTTAATTTGGGATGGGTAAGTGCCAAAAGGCTTTTTATAATTTGCTTAGAAATATGATTAAAAAAAAAACTTTGTATGCATCTCCTTCTATTTTATAGTGAGATTAACTATAAAATGCTTTTTAAAAGGCCTTTAAAACACCTTAGTTGTCTTCTCAATAGGCTTTCTTTCTAGTCAAATTCATATTAGAAACGATACATTGGGAAAATTGAACGTTGAAATGGTAGCTATTGTTTAAACTAGTGAAGTGATTCAGAAAAGCTTAAGGATTAGAAGTGGTGTGCAGGAAATTTAATTATTTTGCCTTAGAGAGGAAGCTGTTCTCTCCAACAAAATGTGGGAAGAAGTGGGAGGAGAGCTCTGGAGAGTAGAATATAGTGAGCAATGCTGATAATGAGGCAATATCCCCTACCGCTGGGAGACAGGAGTGATAGAGACTGTAATTGTTCCTTCAGGGTGGTAACGAATTTTCCACAATCTTTGATTATCCCATGAGATGAATGAGATGAAGTTCAGACGTAGACAAAAATAGGTAACTGTAGGCATAGATGTGCTTAGAGACAAAGGAACTGTTTATCTCTTAGAGTCTTGGCCCAAAGTTTTTAAGCAGGGCATTACAATTATTAGTATTCTAGACCCTAACCCATAAAAATTAGCATTTTTACAATTATCTGCCCCAAACTGTGGAGAGACTGCACATTGTGCATCACAAGATGAAACCTTGAGCTGGTATTTCAAAATCATCTCAGGAAATTAGGAGCTGTCCTTTCAAGTGTCCTTGAAAATGACAGTCTCAGCCTAGATGCCTGTAGTCATAGTAGTTTTTTCAGTCTTTTTATTTCCGTGTAAATGCCAAACAGGCAATTTAGAAGTCTAATTTTTACCCTCCCTTTACTGTCAGAGAGGAATTAGATCGCATGAAGTCATCAAGGGCTATCTGAGGATTCTCTATAACACCCATCACCATGGTATCTAAGTATTTCCTGAAAGACCTATTAATCACCGTGACTAAATGATCCCTCCTACCTGATCTGTCAGCTGAGTGACTATTTCTCCAGTTTCTGATTTATGTTCTCATGATTTAGCTTAAAAAACATCTGCAGTATCAAATAGGACATTGCATGATTCTTTTTTCTTTTTAAAATCATCAGAAATCATCACAGGGAAAGACCAAATTTAACATATAAATATTGTTTTGCTAGGATGATGACATAAGCTTAGGTGTATAAATTTTTTTCCTCCCCCAAATAAGGAATTTTTGAAATTACATTTCAAAAAAGACTAGAGATAAAACTAAGTCAACAGGACATTGTCCAAACTCTCATTTTCATCGACTATTATATTGTAGAAACTTAAACCTATTTAGGTTTAGGTTTAGAAACCTATTTATTTAACAGTCATTTCTCAAACGCAGAATTTTTTTGTTGTTGTTTTGTTGATGATGCAAGTTCTATCAAACTACCTTAACGAACAAACTTTTAGGATATAGAGCATAGTGGGATATCAAACGTTACAGCAGGTTTCACCAAAAAAGAATCAAACACTCAGGCTTTGATCTAAACACTTTTCCTACGATCCAAGACACTTGCACAATTTCAGAACCTGCACAATTCCATAAAAGGGAAGGTTTTGTTATTGATAAATGGGCTTCATCCAATGAAAGAAAAAAAAATCAACACTTGAAGGGAAAGCTCAACTTTTAAACTTTTTTTTTATTTGATTCCTCTGAACTTAGCCAATAACTTCAGCCATTTGAGTTCACGAATTCAAGGAAAATAGCAAAGTTAATTGTGCTTGTTTAAAACTAACCTAATGGAGTTACTAGTATTATCTTCTTTGCCCTTGCAGGTTGCTATCTCTACCTGAATTTTACATTCCGTCAGTATCCTTGAAAAATAACATTTGCTGTCATCCCATCATAACAAAACCTTGAAGTTTCTAGCAGCTGCTGTTTCCATTAAAGATAGCACAGATCATGTTTATGTATTTTTCCTACTTTCTGAGTTTTATTATGAGTTTTGCACTCCTTACCATACTTAACTTAATCCATGCATCTTGTTATTTCTCTTCTCCTTAACATAAATTTGGTTCTTAATTACAGAAGATAGTTTTGTGAATCTTATTTTATATTTTGATTCTAAGAAATCAGAGCTTTTTTTTAAAAAAAAAAAAAAGAGTTGGTTGTTTGATTATTTTAAAGCTATTTTTAAAGTAATGTTCATGTGAGCTGTATTATAATCTCAGTAGCACACCTGGCAGCATGAACTTTCCTGACACTTTTAAGTCAGCATTTTCCTAAAGAAAAATTTGAGGTTGTTCAGTTTTTCCCTCTTCCTTTCTTTTACCTTCTTCTTCCCTCCTCCATTCCTCTCACTGAATACCATTTTTTCAACAGGACTACAATGTTACACTTCTGAGGAGATTTTATCAATATATTCTAAATGCTTTAGCAACATATTACAACAAAAGACTTAATAGGACAGAATGTTTTATTCTGACTTAGTCAAAACAGCCTTCACTTTTAGAAACATCGTACAGTGCTTATGCATTCAAGTCAAATACTAATTCAGATCTAAATATATTGTATGCACTTATAGAAGATCTTCATGTACCAGCACATGGAGGCACAAATCTACAGGATGATTTGGAAAAGCATAATTATGTTTTCCCCAATATCACCTTTATATAATTTAAGGAACTTAGGAATTTCATATTCTTGTAGGCATGAAAAAAAAATGCCTTAGGAGTACATCAAAACATTAAAATTTCGGACAAACCTTTTCCTCAAGTCTGTGAGTGTGGCAATCAAAATCTTTTCACTCGTTATTCTTAAAAGAAATTTTGCATCTCCTTCATGATTCTCATCTCCTGCCTCTGAATCTTTCCTGTATTTTGTGATAATTTGAAAACACCACTTTATGTTTTTGATTTAAATGACAAAACAGAATTGACTACAAATGTTCTACTAGTCAGCAGTATATCATATCCCAGCAAAACTTAATCGTAAGTATTTCGTCCAGAACAGTATTATTCAGTTTGGCTAACTCAAGCCAGGCAGTTATCAACATAAACTCCTGTCCTTTCCATTTACTCTATGAAACTACTGTACAAACTCCATCAAACAGATGGTGGCTTTTGCAGTGACCTCCGAGTCATTAAGATGATCTCATATAGCATTTTTACTAGCTTTTCTACATTCCCTTTCTTTTCCAAATTCTTTTTTTTTTTTTTAAGAATATCATTGTTATTAATTAGACATTTATAGCTTTCTCTCTAGCTGATGCCTCTCTAAAGTTACTCAGGTTTAACTCATTTCTCTTCAAAAATTTGGTTTAAGGTTGCCTTCTGTTTATGCTTTACAGGATTCTTTAAACTTCAACCAAGGCTCTTGAAATTAATTCATGACATATCTCTCACTGGCCCTTACACCTTAACAGCATAAAAATATCTCATCGTCTTTTCATTATATACTTCCTCATGATCTTTAGTAATCTCTGATCTCTAATACATACACATACATTACAATTATTTCCCAGCTCTAAAAAAATGTACATCTTTAATTCTTTATTATTCAGTGGAAAAAACAGAGAGAAATACATTATCTCAGTAACTTTGAAAAATATTTTTTTTCAGTATTTTCACTTTTAGCTTAACTTCCTGTATTTGGATTTTGTTTTCCTGTGTATGTATTAGCATACATCAAATAAGTCATATAGCATCTCCTTACAGCTATGAAAACTTTGTTTCATTTCCAAACCAGTGAGGCAGCAGTAAGTTGCAGAGAAAAGAGGTGCATAAACGTAACTGAAGGCTACATATACAAAAGGATAAATAGTCACAGCTGGATCTAAAATAAATAAATAAATAAATGCCTATGTTACAAGAGAGTTTGTGAGTGTCATGTAAGCCCAATTTTGACTGCATAAGCTCACTAGTCTCTCATACCAGCTAGAAAGTAGAAATGACTGTGAACATCTCCCGAAATCTTTCTTAAACTCTGAGAAAATGCCCTAAGCTCCCACTTTTTCCAAGGACTGTTTGTAAATATGCTTCAAATAAACTCAGAGGCAGAAATAAAGAGAATTGTTTGAAAGTAGTTGATTTGTTATGGGCAGAGAAGTTTTAAAGTTTAGCAGAGTTTTTTTTTCTGAACAAGTCTATTTCTATTGGGATCAGCAAAGAATAATCTTGGAGCAATTTATTGCAGAGCTTATACCAAGCTAAGTTGGTATTGCCAAGCTCAGGAAATAGAACAGGCTTGAATTTTCAGCTTGACAATCTGTCATCTCTTAAAAATTGGCTGCTCCTAACTTTCTAACTTTTTTCAAAGAGAATGTAGGGATATAACTATTTTGCCAGTGTCAGAGCACAACTTGACTGGCTATATCACTCTCCGGGATCATTCTAGGATCATTTAGCATTCTTTGACATCAGTGTTTAATTAGAGATTGTCTGAACTCTTTAAACTGCTAGTCACTCACACACTCACAGTTACTTGCATCACCTTTTCAAACTTTTAAACACTTATTATTATTTTTAGAAACACTTAATCCCCATTTTAATAGAAGAGAGTGAAGAGGATTAAGCCTATAAGCAGTGAATTGAATACTAAACAATGGAGGAAAGATGCTCTGACAGCAGATTGCATGGAGACATCAGGAAAGGCAATTGAAAAAGAGGCAGAAAGATAGAAGGAAAATTAAATATATGTGATTCTTACAAATAACTGTCTGTGCCCCTATATGAAATGTGAGATAGATAAAAGGGAAAGGTTCTGGAAAACAAAATTATTAGAGATTGGTGCAAAGGAAAACATTTACTGCACCTTCTGACAAATATATGCTATATCAGCATCCTGTACTACACAGCCAGCAAATGGCTTCCACTTCTGCTGTGCTCCCTGGAAAGGGAGTAATATGTTACAAACTATTAGAAAATCTTTAGAGTAGATTTCAGAAGGGAATATCAAAGAATAACTTAGATTAGGAGGGCTCTCTGGATGTCATTTGGTCAGGATCTTTCAGCATGGCCGACTTCAGAGATTTTTCCTCTGTAGAGACTGCATTCTATTTTGTGGAATAGATCACTGTGCCTCATATGAATCAGTACTAAGGACAGTACTAGCACACTGATGTTCATTTCAAAATATAATTTAGATTTTTATGTATCAGCTATTCAGATTTCGGTGTAGAGATACCACAGATATTTTCTGTAGCATAATGTTTCAAAATAAGTAGAAAGGCAAGGAAAGAAGCACAAATGCATCTCAACAATTCTAGGCATCTGAACTGTAGACCGGCAGCCTGTCTCAACTGGAATCAGTTTTCCAATAGGTATATCAGAAAGACATAACCCAGATGGCAACTGGCACTTGCTCCAGAAATATGGCTCTTCTTTTTTTTTTTTTTTTTTCCCTTGCGCTATTCCTATTACAGTAGATGATAAATAAATAATAGGCAAAGAAGTATGTACAATTTAGTATTTGATTATTACATTTTTCAGAAGTTACAAGCCTGTATAAGAATGCAGTAGTGGTCTTCTTTCTCTATGCTTTTTTGGTTTGCCACATTTTATTCTTCTTTTTCCTTTGGACATTAAAATAGCTTCCTTGCAGCAGAACTTCAGTTGCTAGGGATCTGCAAAAATGTGCAAGCTTCCTTGCTACCATATGATATTCCTTAGCAAGATTCTTCTAACTTTACTCATTCTGAAGAGAGCATTAAGGAGAATTAAGGAGACCATCGACCTACCTTGTAGATGAATATGTAAAGAATGATAATGTGTGTGAAATCTTCTTTAACTCACTGACATTCAGACAGTCTTTGTTATCACCATGCCTGACCACTGGAGTTACTGGAATGGAAAAGACTGTTCTGTCATTTAAACATTGTCTTCCACTCATTGGGATTCAACCCTGGTCTCTAGTGGCAACACTGCTAGGATTCCTACAGCTTTAGGGCTGCTATAACTCATTTAACCATAAAAAGGGGTGGGACAGATGAAGGTGATTAAGAAAAGCCATGGTTTGTTGGGATTTGTTCATTTGCATAAGTTTTCATCTCCCCTGTGGAAGAAGTTGGCATTCATAAATTTCCTCTCAGACAGAAAATGTTGTTAAGGAGCCTTGCTTACCACTGAAAGTCTCAGTATAGGTTTCCCAAACTGGTCCCACAGTCAGACATTACACAATAGAGAGCAATAAGAAGCTGGCTGTTTAATACTGTCTTTGGGTGACCCCGTCTACAGTACAGCAATTTTTAAAAACTTGCTTGTTTAGACAATACCCAGGAGTCTATTAGACCTGTGACTTGGCTTTTAACTACATTGTGTCTCCTTAAGAATGAGATTTATATTGGCCGCGTCCCAGAGGTGACTACAATGACCTCTTTCACCTTGTCGAAAGGGCAGCCTTGTCAAACTCACAGTAGTCAATATCCTACAGCGCATCCATTTAGCACAGGAGCACGGCCCATACTGGGACTCTGGAGTGCAGGTACTCGAATGCCTGGGTCTGACAGAGACAAATCGCACAGGGCTGCACTAGCTGAGCAAGGACAAAGGGACGCCTTGCTTCCACTGCGTGAGAAATTGAAGCCCACTTAGATTTCTCCTGCATGCATTTTATGATGTGAGAAGAGATTTAATTCTTTGAAGTCCCGAACTTAAGATGTGAACAGCAGAGGAATAATTCTGCTCTATTCCACACGTGTTTTCTTTCCTTGTTTTTTCTCCTTTTCATATTTTTAGAACCTATAACACTGTCATTTTTTATATAATAAAGTGTGGCTCCTAGATAATATAGCTCCCCTATCAGTATACACATAGCTTTCTGATAAAATTACTGTATGTAGAGCCTCTGGTTAGACTACTACAACAATGCTGTGGCAAGCAGTTGTCATAGTAAGTATGTAGATTGTTCTGATCTTGTTACTGTCTCTCTTAAAAAGTTAGGCTGAAATTGTGCTCTTAAAAAAAAAAACAGAACACAGGAGGCATTCTGCAGAATAAGTTCTATGTTTCAGAAAGACTATATTTCCTATTTAAAAAGAAAATCTTGAAAGGCACTTAAGAAAAAAAAATGCAATGTAGTGTTGAAAATATCTCTTCAGTTAATGTTTCTATTACCTCTACATAGAGCCATATTCTTCTTAGTATATAATTTTCTTTCTGCATAACTTGCAATTTGTGGTATACATGGCCAAACTGTCTCTTGGATTCATGTTTTATTGTGCAGATGCACTCTTTTTTCCATGTAAAGTTCCATACTTATCTTTAATCTTTTTAGAATTAAGATTATATTTTCCCATTCAGGTCAATATTCTTCTGTTTGTCATTTTAATGCAAATCATAACAAGTAAGTTTACTGGAGTCAATGAAGTAAATGCTATATAAAATCACCACCAGGCCCCAATCCTACAAACACTCAGCATGTAGCTAATGGTAAGTCACAGCAATTTCAACACTACTCCTAACAGTGTGCAAAATTAAGCACATCCATAATCCTTTGCAGAATCAAGGCTTCAGAGAGCTCACTAACTGGCCTTTGATGTCCATTTATAATCTCCATTATAATTAACAGGAGTTGTACAGGCACATCAATAGCAGGCTATATGTAGAGTGTATTCCTGCTAGCCAAATAGTCTGCAGATGGAGTCCCAAAATATTCATTGACTCCCTGCTGACAAGAAAATTATTTATTATTACTACCTACATGATACAGTACTAACCTTGAAAACCTATTATATTCTAATGAGGCCAAAGCCACTTATACTAACAAGCAAACTCCACCCCAAAATACATAGTAGTTTAAGAAACTGCAGCTACCATAACATAAGAATTTTTCAGGCATTTTTATTATGACTCAAAATGGATGAGATAAAACCATCTAGGATCCAGAAGGATCCTCTCTGTCTAATCTCTATAATAGGAAACCAGCATCAGATTCCACCCTGGGAAAGGAGTAATGAAAAAAAAAACAAAAGCAAAACTTTTAAGGCAAAGTGGAGGTAAGATCAGGCTTTCCTGTTTGAGCCCAATACATCCTACTTCTTTCTCAATGAAAGAACCATGAGAGATGTCAGACCTTTGAGGAGAAAGAAAAAAAAACCACAACCAATTATAGCCATTCTTCAACGGCTTATGGAATAGGATTTATGAGGTGCTTTGTCCTTGATTTACACTATTTTCCTCCAAGATTTCCCTTGGTTTCTAAGTTGAGAAAAAGACAATGGGAGGTGGGGAATCTTGTGCTTTATTGATTTTGAAAGGCAACATAAGTTCAATCTGTATGTACAGGGTGAACAGTTGAATAAACAGGCAGGTTTACAGCTTACAGTATGGAATAACTGATAGCTTTTTTCCTAAAATAAAGATTCTGAACAGACAAAGGTTTCTTGTTTGTTTTGGTAAAGCTGATAAGGAAAGGAGCTTGAGAAGACAAAGTGTGTATATCTAAGGCCTTGCACAAAGACTCCAGTTACAATCTTATCCTTATATTTCAGAAAAGCCAAAAAAAAAATATAAAGAATAAAAAATATCTCTTACGTACAAGGGCAAAAATTATGCTTGCTATAAATCAAGATACAAAAAAAAATGTTCTTTTACTGGTTTCATACCTTAATCTTCCTTGACTATTGCAAATATTTTTTACTTCATCTCAAATTAAGCTCTCTTAATCTGAGATGATTTCAAAGATGCATTATTTGACAGAAGATGCACAGTAGAAAGTAGTTTGCCAGATAATTCTACTTAGCTATAACACTGATTCTGGAGAAAATAACTTTGGACACTAACACTCAAAAACTCCACTACATAGTATGGGAAAATATCCAAAAGGAATCTGACCTATTTAGCGAACAAATTTCATCTTTTGTCAGAGTCCCAAACTAAGTCCCAAACATAGTTTTTATATAAATATAGTAACATTATGTAACTGATCATCTCAAGAAGGTAAGATCTTTTCTTTTTCCTTATGACATAGTATACAGGCACAACTACTTAGGCTCACTATGAACTTATCTGTAAAACATTCTGGAAATTGGAATAATAAGCCTATCAAATATTTAATTAGTTGTAAATACATGTTCACTTTTTTCCTCTTCAAGTATAATTGCTGTTCTGGGACAAATTAAGTCAACCGTTTTTACTGAAAGATCAATATACCTAGCCACATCATAAATACAGGATTCCCATGGGAAATGTTCCCTCACATTCATTGTCCTTTGGTGGAGTTTTATTCTTTTAAATTCTTTGTTACCTTTAACTGAAAAATAGATGGAGGAGAATTTAGCCATTTCCTCTTTGTCTCTGTGTTTTGCTTGTACTTTACCAACTGTGGCTCTGAAAGAGGTAGAAACTTACATGGTTTAAATAGCCTGATTTGTACCTTAGGTAAATTCTGGAGTAATTTTGTATCTGAAAGAGCTCTTGTGTTCTGGCAGAATCTTAAAAGTTAACTCTATACTGGGTGCCAGAAGATCACTCTATGTTATATTTTAATTTATTTTTGAGTTTCTAAGATTTGCTAAGATGATTTGCTAAGATAGCCAAATGCCTTATCTCCTTATTAAAAGAAAATGCAAATAGATCCAGTAGGAAAAAGAAAATACACGTGATCAGTGTAAAATACGTCTAGAAGCCACATGCAAGCTAGATTATTCTGTATTCACAAAACAGGAAATCCAGTGAAAAATATTTGTGATATTAGGCATCTGTCATAACAGAGACGATTAAAAGTATCAGGAAGTGATTAGGGCCATGACAATATTTTCAAGGCTGGGACAAGCACTGACACTATGATGCTAGGAAGCTCAATCCATCAGTCGCAGGTTTTTCTTGCGAGTGAAGGAACCTCTCCCCACTTTCTCCAGCCATCCTGGTCAAGGAAGTAGGTTTGACGTGTTATGAGTGAAACAGCTTTGGTTTATTGTCCTAATTCAGCTGTGTTGGAGCACAGGGGATTCCTTGGACAGCCCATAATTTGCATTTCTTGACCTTTCTTTTCAGTGCCCTTTCTGCTTATCAGTCCCGTCCCAAATTATCAATCTGCTGATAAGTATTTAAGTATTGATGCCAGTTTTGCTATATCCACATCCAAATTTGGTATTTCTAGCACTGTTACTTAGGCAAACCCATCTTTAGATGCTATTATTGATGTGGCTACAGCATACATGCTATTGGACTTGCAAGGCTGTACTCAGCAAAAGATGCCCAGTGCTCCCTTCCAGGTATCTGTGATTTTCAGGTTTTTTTCACTATGGTCCCCCTTAACCACCAATAAAATTCAGGCATCCCTCCCATGATGTCTTTCTAACTTTTGTCAGCTCCCCACATGGTTTATTTGACATATCTGGTAATTTCTCATGTCATAGAATCTCATGTCCTGTTCAGTTCACTTAACCCCAGGACAAGTCTTATTCTGCAGCCTTGTTATCTGCCTGCAGCCCTAACTAAAAGAAAATGACACTTGACTTATTTGTCCTTGCAATATGAAGACTGAGGCAAGATAGGAAGCTAAATCTTACAGCCTTCTGCTTTCTAAGTATAGCATGTTGGGTTAAAATTCCTTTTTATCACTACATATTCAAAGCAGTCAGCCTTATGTAGCATCTATATTGTATGCAATACTCATGCCGTGCACCTGGAGCTGTTGGCTGAAACTTGTTACAGTACTTACAGAATCACAGAATGGTTAAGGCTGGAAGGGACTTCCAGAGGTCATCTAGTCCAACACCCCTGCTCCAGCAGGGACCCCTAGAGCACAGGGCACAGGCAGCATCCAGATGGGTTTGGAAGGTCTCCAGAGAAGGAGACTCCACAGCCTCTCTGGGCAGCCTGTTCCAGGGCGCTATCACCCTCACAGTGAAGTTTTTCCTCACATGGAGATGGAACTTCCTACATTTCAATTTGTACCCATTACCCCTTGTCATATCACTGGCCACCACTGAGAAGAGTTTAGCCACATCCTCTTTACATTCTCCCCTCAGGTACTTACCTGTATTGCTCAGATCTCCTCTGAGTCTTCTCTTCTCTAGGCTAAACAGGTCCAGCTCATTCAGTCTTTCCTCATACAATAGATGCTCCAGTCCCTTAATCATCTTCGTCCTGCTGCTTCGTCCCCATCTTCATTCATTCATCCCTCGACCTGCTGGTAACGCTCCTCCTGATCCAAGCCGGGATTCCATTGGCCTTCTTGGCCACAGGGGCACACTGCTGACTCATGGTTAACTCATTGTCAACCAGAACTCCTAGAACTACTTGTTGCTGATGTTGCAGTGAGCAGATCAAGGTTTCACTAGGGAGGGAAGCTGGAGGTAGGAGATTTCTTTTTTCCTTCCACCAGTTCAGAAGATCTTGCCTTTGTATAAGACATTTGAGTTCTTGACAGCACTCAGCCCATGCACTCTGGCACTGAACTGTGTTGTGAGAAACCTTGGAGGTTACCTTGCCCACCATGGTGGTGCTTTGATTTGTCGTGTGCTTCTTTTTTCCTTGCCTAGTCATTTCTCCTTTCCTCAACTTCATTCTGTTTTAATGAGCAATAACTGACCATCAGTGGGATGCTTGTGGTTCTGGGAGATCTACTCTCAACCTGTGTCCACACTTTAATGACACAGGTTGTGTATTAAACACAACCCTTGTCTTTTAAACTGAGACACTTGCAACCAAGCACAACCAATGTTGTGCTGCAAATTCTCATAGTGAGTTTTTAAGAACACTAACAGGCCTCAACTAAGGCCTGGCACAGGTAGCATTAGAGACAAGGTTTCTTCTCATCCATGGCATTGCAATTTTTACAGAGCCACTGGGTGGAAAAAAAAAAAAAAAATGCAGTTAGTTTTAGAGTTATGCGGTGTTTTAAATAAGTAATACTTACTAAATC
Source organism: Eudromia elegans (assembly GCA_003342815.1). Taxonomy (NCBI): domain Eukaryota; kingdom Metazoa; phylum Chordata; class Aves; order Tinamiformes; family Tinamidae; genus Eudromia; species Eudromia elegans. Next base: position 422,058 of record PTEX01000328.1, read on the forward strand.
CTGCTTAATGTACTTCTCATTTTATGAGTGCGATAAACCTTTGCTTTGTCTACAGCATAATCTGTCCGCAAATTAGGAATGAATTTCTAAATACCAGTGGTACAGTTATCCAGTGGGAGAGGAAGCTGAGAGAGGAGATATTATGGCAAGGCAAAATACCTTACTTCAAAACAGAGTTGTACAATTACATGAAGATGCCCTATATGATATATTTTAAATTTAGAGTGATTAAAGATTACACTTCTAGGTCCAAGAACTTCCTTGACACTCTACTGTTTAGGCCCAGATTCAACAGCAACTCCTGTTTTGACTTCTAATATCTTACTGACACTGTCCAGTCCAGGCTAGATTTACCCCTTTTGCAGAGTCTGGCTTTTAAGGAAGAGTTTGGCAGCAGAAATTATCTCAGCCAATAGTTGGACTTCTTGGTACTACTGGCACAGACCAGTGCTTGTCTTCTGTATACAAGGACAAAGAACTTAAAATTTAGTTACTCTAAACTAAATAGATAGATTTTGATAGAGTAACTAAAACTTAGTTACTCTATCAAAAGCCATGTTAGAAGTTAAAACACAAGGTTAAGTGAGGTAATGAACTGCAATATTCTACAGGATCATACAAAATATCACTACAGGTAACTTTTCCCTTTTTCACTAAAAGTTTCAGTAACAAGGATATATGCCAACTCAAATATTATTTTCAGTAAAAGTATAGGCATATGCATGCCATCCTGTTTTCTCCTACGTTTGTATCTTCTATTCTTGTATTCATTAGCTTTGAAAGACAACTCTTAAAATGAGAGTTGGCCGCTTACATGTGAAAATATATTCACTTGAAGTGAAACAGAATTAATTGTTCAGGGACCAATGTAGGAAGCTAAATTTGTAGTTTCTTCCCTGAAAATAACAGACAAATCCTGTGGGTCCTAGGAGCTGAATTCTTATTAATTTGGTCTAATAGCTGTTATCATAACTGTATGAATACATAGAATATAATTTTCTAGACAACACATTGTCTACATGTAGTAGTGAAATAATTATGTCAAAACTGCTAAATATAAACCAGTATGAGAAAAATGTAGCTCAAGTACTGATTAAAAAAGTATTGGTAACATTGTTATTTCTTTGTTCTCCATTTAATATTTGATCATTTTACTGTTCTAGCCATAAAATAAAAATTGTCTTTTTTTAAAAAATTAAGACATATTGGCTTTTCTTTGTTTATAACTGAAGTACAAAAGGACAGAAAAGATTAAAGAGTCAAAAGATGGCTTTATAAACAGATTTTGGTTCTTTTGCCAAACATAAAAATGTGTAATTTACTATTCAGTGTGAGAATGTGTGAGTGCTACATGCCACTACTGCTCTGAACATGAGTTTTGAAATTCGGCTGTTGCCTCTGTTTTCAAGTTCTTAGACAAATAGTACTATTATATCATCTTACCTTTTTCAAGTGTTTTCAGTTCAAAAGGTTCCTGAGGCATTTAAACTTTGAATCAGTTTGTTATTTCTCTATAGTGAGTTTTACAGAGAAATATTCATACTTCGCTTTTATATACCAGATCTTCCCTGGAGGATGCCTTGCCAGGTCTGCCTCACTGGTAAGGAGTGACATGACCTCTTGTAAGTGTCACAGAGGAAAGTTACAGAGGAAAGTGTGTGCCACTTATGCCAGAGAAGAGAGAACAATCTAGCGTCTTATTCTACCCTTTCGGTAGTAGGATCTGTCCATGAAGATACTCACAACTATCCAAGGAATGACTGTATCTACCCCTGTTGATGCCTGAACTCTTCATTCTCTCCTACAGACAAAGTGTCTTTAGACTGCAAAACCCCCAGAACTGACCTCCAGTCCATTATTTCCAGAAGACTGGAGAATCAGAATTGTCCTCCCACTTTATTTCCTTAATGGTTGAAAGGGAAGATTTGATTTAAAGAGATATTTATAAAAATCATCAGAAAACTAAAATATCCCAACCACAGAGTTAAAGATTATGCAGTGCAACACCAGAGGACATAATTTCTGTTTAGTTGGTTGCAGCATAATTATAATGGTATGCCCATGATGTGCAGGGTGAAACATGCATATTAAATATAGATTCATAATTAGATCTGAGGTACTCGGCTAATTAACAAAATGGATAGACAAAATCTGTATTTCATTAGAGTGAGATGTATTGGTTTCCTCCTGTGCTGTTCCATGTTTGATATATTATACTGCAGTGAGCTATTTCCAGTACGCTGTGTTGTGATGTTAAGAAGAGTTACATGCCCAGCAACATGATAGAATAATTTATGATAAACCAGACTAGAAATCTCTGCTGGAGGATTCTCTGCATTTTATGGTTCCTACTATGAGTTCATCACATTGCTCTCAGACCGTCAAAGCAGTGTTGTTACTGCTGTTATTTAGGCAGTCTTCCCGCTCCTTTTCTCTCACAAAACAAAAGATAAGGCAATGTATCTCCAAATGTAAGGGTGTTCCTGTGCAAGTAATATGAGAAATGTTATCCAACTGATATCTAAATGACTAGTAGTTCAACATACATACAGGTTAATGAAAGGTGAGCACGTATATTCACATGCAGAGAAGGACAAGGACTGTTTTTCTAAGAGTCTTTGGTTATACTGTAAAGTTGGAAGTGTAAAGAAGCAAAATGAAATTCTACTGAAGAAATGTATTAAATTATTCAAAAAGTGGTATAATTTTGTTCATATCCCTTTCTTTTATGCCTTCTTAAAAGCACTTTAAAAAACAAGTGTTTTCCTATAGTCAATCTTTTGTATACAGGAACAAGAATGGTTCCTTGTCATTATAACCTAGAAGGTATCTATCCCATGCTTTTACATGTGTGTGTGTATGTTTATTTGCGTATACATATGTCTACAATGATGTCTTTTCATTACAAAAGTTCTCTGTACTCTTTGCCATTATTACATTCTGTCCTCTCTATTCTCACTGGATCTTTATATCTAGTCCTTTTACTCCATTTATTTTCCACATGGATCTGTTCTGAAACTTGCTATAGGTAATCCTAGGGGAAAAAAAAATAGAATATGCTTAACTACAGTAAAAGATATGATCTTATTAAGATTAAGATCTTATACCATCCTCTTCCTCGGAAACAATCGTAACACTGACAGTGTCAATTTTGCTGTTAAATTCACTAGTATCCAAACGTCACTGAATGCTGATAGCTTACATGTTAATTTTGTTGTGCAAGCTAAGGCTGGCAAAGTGATAGAATATTTTTCTCGTGCTTGATTTTTAGCTATTTAATCTTTGAAATTAACACACAAGCCCACAGACTTTTTTCAGAAGTCTCTGTGCCCTCTATCATTAATTACCAGTGTATCCATATAAATATCTGGCTATAAAGCAAAAACTAAAATGAAAGAACATTCAGTATTTGTGTCTAATCTATGATGTCTGACCTCAGATGAACTGGTGAAAGCATTTGTCTCCTTTTCTACAAAGATCATTTGATAAATTAAGTATACAACATAAACAGAGACTGTATGTTTGTCTGTGAGAAGCTAGTTATATGCTATATTTTGTCAGTTCAGAATATTTTAGTATTATCAAGGTTACAGTTCTCATTCATATACAATTTACTTAAAATTGATTTTATAATTAAAAGAAATAGATCATATAATTTATATTGCAGGATCCTGTGAGTAAGTACTAAATCTTGGCTTAGTACTGTGTGAATGGAGATATACTCTGCAAGATTTGAACTTTTTCAAAATGTGTTCATATGCAAGCTATGTCGCACATTTTCTTAATCACAAGTTATACAGATTTACTTTCGAATAGCAACTTCATACGTCTAGAAACAATGTGATTTCATGCTCGAGTGCATAAACACAGTCCATCTGATGTTTTGCAACTCTTAATAATTCGGCATACTGAAATGACAAGTTAGACTGAATAGCTAGAAAATGAGACCAGGGCTAAGATATTTAATGGCAGTCAAGAGTCTAACCCCCAAATCTTTCCCTATTGTAATGTTGTTGATGCTATTGAAAACATTTATAAGAACGCTATTGTTGGTCAAATAATAAAGATCTGTGTATATGGGGTTACTTCAGATAATGCTGCAAACTGGACTAAAGTAAAAAGACAACTGCTACTGTATGCCCAGCATGCAAAACTAGGGACATATTGCCACCCTCCTATCAGCTTTTAGAATGGCATTTTGATTTTTAGGACCTTTTTATGTTTTATTTTTAGTCTTTCACAGAGGTTCTTGAGCTCAGGAGGTATCTGAAATGCTTTGGAACCAAAGAATTCCAGCGTCAGCTTACAGGAAGTAAAAATAACATTGATGCTACTTATTAAAATTATATCTGTGGAAAAAATACGTTAAAAGAGTTGTCATGTGATTTGGACCACTCTAGGTGACTAAAGACCACCAAACTGCTTGAATAACTAACAAAAAGCAGCTGATCTCCTCACAATATTATGCTCTAAAATGCATCTGGGGATTTGGATTTGCAGGAATAATATCCCTTCAAGACTCAGGAGGAAAGATACCGTAGAGGCCAATTAACCCAGGAATAGTTGCTAATCCCTTTAGGGTCTTGTAGAGGAACAAGTACACATAAATGCATGGTACAAAAGCATTTTTGATTTCACTAAGCTTCTTTTTAAAGTAGTTCTTAGACAGTCATTCTAATAACACTGTAGCACTTCACATTTTCACAGTGCTATACAAACAGCTAATTAGGTCTCGGGGTATTTTATTGTTCTCCAGATCTTACAGACAGGACAACTGAGAAACAGGGCTGGAAAATATCCCAGGTCAAACACTGGGCCAATAACTAAATCAGGATTATAGTCCTGGAATAGCAACAATCAACTCTCCAGCTTGTGCTGCACCATACAAAACTAGAGATTTTTCATACCCAGAAAGCATTATTTATGTCAAGATCATGCTGTATTTAATCTGAATGAAAGCTATTTTTTTTTGCCCTCATGGGCTCAGACTGAATACTAAGTATCCAGGCCCTGAACTAAGGCATCTCTTAAGAATCTGCAAAACAAATTAATTTTATATACGTACACACATATATATTCATATATATATGTGTGCACATACACACATATATATTCACATACATATTCACATACATATTCATATACACATACATATACATAATTTTTTAGAGTGTTTTTAGTCAGCCTCAAATAGATAGACTTGCCACCTTCTCTTGTTGCATGCATCATCCCAACAAGAACAGAAGGCTTGGTTTCTGCCCTTTGCAAGAAGTGAGTCTCTTTGCTGTTCATTCTCTCCTGGCAAACATGAGGACAGTGAATGAAGCCAAAAAACTCTGCCTCTATGTTATCGCCTTACAGTCTGCTTTCATTGTTCTGGCACTGCTATGCAGTAGAGCTATATGTGCAATATATGCTATGCAATGCTAACCACGCAGGCTACGATAAAGGCCATTTTATAGCATCATGCTGTCTCTAGAGAGGGTTCAGAGCTGAGTCCTTAATATCAAAATACTGCTTGCCTATATATGTTATAGAATATCTTGACTAATTTTAGCTTAGATAGCTCTAAGCCACTACATAGAAAAAAAAAATCTCCATCAAAGAAGTAATAATTCAAGGAAGAATCATGCCCTATAGCTGGTGATCACCTCTTGCTCCTGTATAGCTCAACCATCCACATTGCTAAACTACATAGATTCAAAATTAGAAGCTAACCTATCCAAAATCAGGAGGGATCCATGTCATCTAACTGCAGGTATCTAATATTTCAACCTCTAAATTCAAGATAATTACCTAGTGCCTCATACGTGAAGAAAAAAAAAATAAAAAAAGAGATTTTATCTTTTCATCTCCCATATTTTCAGATGAGACTGATCACTCTTTTCATTAGCAATAAAGAAAAATAGTTTAATTAGCTTAAACTTTGACAACTAACTTCTAAAATCTCAAATTAGAGAAGATATATCTATCTTAGAAGAGCTTAAAAGGAAAAACAAAACAAAAAAAACCCACATTTATTAATTATTTTTTCCCCTCCACCTCTTAAGTCTCTGTAGAGGCATAAAAGAATCTTTTAGCCATGAAGGCAATTTTATGGTGTACTCAGATGACCACAGAATCTAGACCCTATAGCAATGACAAAAGTATCTGAAAAATTAAAATAATAATAAAAAATACATGTTTTCAGCTCATTTTTTTTCTTGATTCATTATAAATTTTTTTTAGTGAGTATGATTTATAAAGTGAATTTATGATTTGAACTGAAATATGCCATTCTGAGAGTTTATAGAAGTTGAAAAGACTGAGACACCCAAAGACAAAACTTCACCTAAAGTGACTATCTTATTTCCAATGAATAATTTGGGTATATCAGTTAACACAGACGGAAAATAATTTGTTGATTTTTTTTAATGAAATTTGTTTTTTAACTAGATATCTTTCCTTCAGGCATCTATTTTTCTCAATTTAAACAAAATTTAATGCATTCTCTTGCGTTCTCTCTTACACTGTCTCATATGACTATATCCTTCTGTTCAGTAAAAATCCAAGTTTTTCACTCTCTTTCTCTCCCTTGCAATTTTTATGGTAGAAATATATTCTTTTTCCTTTCGGGTTTAGAACGTAATAGGAGAATAATAATATGACCAAGCTATGAAGCATATGTAGTAACAATTAAGAAAAAAAAGCATGCAAATAAAGTCTATTATTAGCAGCCAAAAGTTAACTGACTTATCACATGGTGGGCACTAAGCTATATTAAAAAAAAAATTACAATAATAGTAAAATTTTAAATTGCCTTCTCTTGACTGTACCAATTGTATCTACATGAAGCAAGTAATTAATACTTTAACTGATAATACAAATTTGTTTAAAAACAACCAGAAACATGTTTCTTTTCTTTCAGAATGCTTCTTATATCCTTTAAAAATATGTGGGTTTTTTCATCTTATTGATGTTTCAGGCCTGACCTGGACAAGTCTGTCTTTGCATAGTGCCTGTTTTTTTGGGTTTTTGGTTTTGGGTTTTTTTTTTTTTTTTTTTTTTTTTTTTTTTNTTTTTTTTTTAATTTTTATTTATATATTTATTTTATTCCTTTCTACTACTAAAAGGAGTAAAACTTGAAATGAAAGATGGATGGTCACTTCAGTTTACTTTCTGATTTCTATGCTGTATACTTATTGTGAAGCATATATGCTAATTTAGTAATGTCATATTTTTTCCCATGTATGAAAAAAAATGAAAGTTAAAACTGAGAGGCATGTAAAATGGCCTTTTTTGTCACAAGGAAAAGTAATACAGTGTTATACTTATGTTTTGTGTTTATTTTTTTCTAAACAGCTGCCTTTGAAATTACATAGCCAATAATTGCCAAATCAATACATTCGATCTATTTAACAAAGATACAGAGCTCCTGATATGAGTATTCTGCAGCATGACTTTCTAATCTTTCATAGGTCTTTTTATTATTTTCTAGCCAGAAATATTACAAAAAATCCTTCCTTTCCAGTGACAGCCTAATAGGGCATAAATCTCATAATAAGTCTCATATGGACACATTGGGGCACAGACAGCAACTGCATTAAGACAAACAAATAAAATACAAGATTAGCAAGCAGAATAAATGATCAGAAATACATGTCTCGGACTTGTGTAAATCAGTGCCCTCAGAATAAATCAATGATTCTTTTTAAACACTTTACATATAATATTTTTAACTTTAGTTACTATGATTCTATTCATGGGAGTCTGTGGATAATTTGTAGTGTAATGACCAATATTTTCTTTCTGGTTCACTTCTCCTCTAGTTTACATTTCAATTTCACGCTTCTAAATTGATTTCTCTTATTTTCAAAAAGCCAGCAATCAATTTATACAAATTCTAATTTTACCAGAAGTTTTACTGAAACCCAAATATCCTGGGTTTTTCGTGGTCTGTAATACTCTTTCAAACAGATATGCTAATTCCTTCAATCCATTCTGCATTCTCATCATTGAAGTGAAATTTATTAAAAATATAGTGTTAAAGCAAATATGTTACATTAAATCAACATTCATAACAAACAGGAACATTATTTCCATATGTTAAGCTTAGCCAATGAAAATCTATACTTAAAAAAAAAAATGCTATTAAGTAGCAAGCAAGTCTGTCTGCTGCAACAGAACTATTTCATCATTCTCCTGAAAAATAGTTATCCTGATTTAATATCTAATTCCTTCTCTCATTTGTAACCACTGTAACCTCACTGACTTCAATTTGCAATTTCCATACAATTTATATTTGGAGCAAGATGTATTTGTAAGAGCCAGGTGTGCTATTCTTATACATTAGTTTCACTCATAATTCAGAGCAACTAAAACATTTGTGGAATAAGACATCACACCTGCTCCCATGGAGGGGCTGCAGCCTCTTCATGCCTTGAGAGTCGCTTGCTTCTCTTTGTTCAGGGTATTTTAGTTTGTTTGGGTTTCGAGGAAGCTGCATAGATTAAAAACATGAGTGAGGTGGAAAAGAAAGATACCTCTGAACTATCACAAATAGCAAAGTCTTCTCCTTTTCTTATACACTAACCATTAGAAGAATAACCAAAGAAAATGTGATGATAAAACTGATAGTGAATGCCTACTGGAAGACTATTTATTCTAATGACTCGCATCTTTATTTGAATGCACATGCATGGCCAGAACTATTCCCTTGTCCTGTGAAATGTATGTAATTCTATTATGGGAAACAGTCCATATCTAGTTCTCTTTTTCCTTCCTGATCTGTAGAATATGAGTATTTCTGACATTAGATCTTATTTAGAAACTTTGCCCTCTCTTATTTGTTGAGCCATTACACTCTTTTGTACTTTCATAAATACACCAGTAGGAAGGTTGTAGTTGATGCTTGAGCTCTTATTAAGTTTACTGCATGGTGCGATTATTACTTTTTTTTTGCTGCCTCTCAGGTTGTTTAGTTACTATTGATTGTTTGGAAGACTTTCCTCTAGCATATTTTGAGAGGAGGAGAAGAGGGAAGTTTTTTTTTCAGAAAGGAAAACTTGCCAGAGAAGGCCAGCTAGCTAACGTCTCTGAATTTATTCCTCTGCTGTGAATGAGATAAAAATCTGTGCAGATCCTAAATAGTAATTTGTTTGCTATTATAAAGCTTCCTTCGAGTTGGTCTGAAATGCAGTAGAGCAGGAAGAGAAGAAGGAAAGAAGAAAAACAGTGTCTGAAATGCCTGACAAAGTGCAAGATAATGTCTCCCAGATACAGTAAAGTGTCCTTTTATTTACCTCCAAATCTAATCTACAGTATTCTAATCATAAGGCAACTAGATTGCTTTTTTTGCCTTTTTTTAATTATTTTTTGGCAGGCAGATCCCAGAAGATGCCAAGCCTATTGCCAATTCTGGAGATGTCTCCTTCAATTGCAAATTGTTTGAGTAAGGTAGGACCAAATATTCTCACTAGGAAAATTAAGCCTGAATTGAAAAGCACACAATCCTCACTCTCCTAGAAATCTGACAGGGAAGACACTTTCCTCCTGACCTCCAATCTCGCAGTCTGCCAGGCTCTGAGTTGTGAGAAGAAGCAAGCAGCAAAGCATCTAGAAAGGTGTTTTCCATTACACAGCTAATCTATCCCCGTCACTGTCTCATGTCTCATTTCAGAAAGAAGAGGTTGCAGGGGTCCAGGAAAAGGTAGATAATAAAAACAAAACTGGAATATATCCATGTGATGTGTTTTATGGATAGGACTCCTGAGTTCGATTGGCTGAACCACTGAGACCCAGGATCTTATCAGTGTCATTATCTCAATGCCAATCTGTGCATGCGATGACTCTGTTCCTACTAAGGCTGGTATGAAGGAAGGGGTGAACACAAGGGCTCAATAATTTAACCCAATTGGGACATAAATTATGATGTTTAACCTAAGTCTTCAGGAGATTCAGATAAAAGAATGTCTTTAAAAAAATTATATGGCATCCTTAAAAAGTACTTTCCAAATCATGCTGAGCTCACCATTACTCTTACTGAGTTGCTTCAACATCACTCTTTAAAATTCATGCACAAAAAATTGTACCTAAAACTTATGGGATACTGCTGGCTATTAAATATGGGAAAGCTAAGCAGATTAATTACAGAATAATTATCCAAGAATTAAAGACCAATTAAACTGTGAAGTTCTTGAAAAAAATCATTCATCTCATGAGAGAGAATGCTGTCTTACTGTGTCAAATAGAATCAGGAAAAATTAATCTTTTATATAAAATATGTACAGCATTAGAGAGAAGTTTGCAACTGCAACCACATAAGAATTAGCCATTATCACTTGTTCTTTAGTAGGTCTTTATAGCAATCCACAGTTTTCAGGGAGCTCTTATGAACTGGCATTTAAAGAGGCCTAAAGCATAGATAAGCTATGAAAGCCATGTAATTGAGAAAAGCTGGAAACTGAGTTAAAACTATTATCAACCAGTTCTTCAGAGCCAGAGGGGAACAAGAGAAGCATATTTGTGACTTGTTGTCACAAATATTTCTCAGACTAATCAAGTTATTCCTTTATACAAGACTATATCTAATAGTGAAGTCCAAGCCCTAGGTGTGGATATTGTACTGGATTAGATAAAAAGGGGATCAAATACACAAGTAATTCAGAAGGAAGATGAGACCCTCTTATTTCACTCTGTAATTTGTGGCATATCTGTACTGAATATTTTGAAGGTACATGATACTCCTTTAACATCTTTAACTGCATATAGGAGGGGTTTTTCTTAAGTGCATAATATGAAATATGTTTGCTAAATATTGCTCAATGACCTTTGTTCATCTGTTTTATTTTTTTAAATTTATACATGTAGTGCCATATTGTGTTTCAGCTGACCTTACATTCTGAAGATTTTCTGACGTTTCTTTTTCTTTTTTTTTTTTTTTTTTTGCATAAATAAATATGCCGGCATAAAGCAAAATATATCTTTGCCAACTGGTGCCAATTAGTACTCAAGACTTTGAAAAAGGTAGTTCCTTTCTTAAGTCACATGAAAATTGATCTCTGCAGGAAATGATCCTGGTCCCTTTTGTCCATGAGGTTTGTAAAGCAGAGCAAGCAGCAGGTAGCAATGCAGCAAAATGCAAAATAGTTCAAACAAGCTACTCTCCAAATTCGCCACTTGAAGTCTAGTTTGGGCACTGTGACTCTTTAAATGAGAAAAAAAAAATCTTGGCTAACTTTATTGCTGTTATAGAAAAATACATAAGTGAAAATTACTGGCATGTAATCTTTTGAGGATTTTTTTTTTCTCTTCAGTTATTCAGTTATCTGGTTTATTTCAGCCAAACTTAAGAGAGAGAAGGTTAACTCCTCAATTTCACATATATCCTGTATACGCGTCATTATGAGATGAGTATCTGGGCAAAGGAAATAGGCTAATTAAGTGCTCTCCCCAAGGAAAATCTGTAGTTTAAGGTCAGTGGATATTTGCTCTGTTTGGCCTGCTGGCTAGTCCATCAGCAAATGCATATAAGCTACGCATTCAGTTTTGACATGACACCGTAACGGCTTTGTATTGCACTGTCAGCACCTGGAGAAATGGAAAGGATCTGGCTGTACTTTGTGCAGAGTTTGGTTGGTACAAGCACCAAAAAAGTAAAGATAAAAATGTCTTATTCAGGTGGTAACACTCTCTCCTGCCCGTTGGCATCAGAGACACTCCAGAAAATGTTTTCTATTATCTATATTAACAAAGACGCAGACGCTAAAGTAAAAACACAGACACAGAAAAAAAAAATGAAATTGAATATGTTTGCCATGCAAACTACACTGAGATTGTAAACCGCGAGTTATTTACTATCATTCATTAATTGTCATTGAGATTTAATGGAAATCAATACTGCTTTGAAGCAATGAAAGAAAAAAACCACTATGTTCCTATTCTACACTTCATTATTAGTAACTGACATCAATACAAATTTTAAAATCAAATTTTAAAAAATACTCTATCTTCAATATGCACAAAAGGGAACTAATTCATGTCCATCATTCCTGTCATTTATCAATATTAGCAATATATTTCTCCTATAAGTAGCAGTCTTCGATGTCCTATTAGTGCTTTTTCTGAATATAGTAGAAGTTATTGATATGTACATAGCAGCCTTGAAAAGCTCTCCACCTCCAGAGCAGTTTTTCTCTTAATACCTCTGTATCACTCTCATTAACACTAATTGCAGTTACAAAGGAAGTATAACCCCCCAAAGCATTATCTAACTGCAGTCCAGACATCATTAAAGAGATCTATTCTGTTACTTAATGTTTCTTAGTGTATTGTTGGGCGGTTTAGAGGCTGACATTTTAAACTAGGGTGGAGAAAGGGTGTCAAGATGGGGAAGAACCCAGACAGGGAAGTGAGAAATTAAATTCCTTTTATATTTTAGCTAATGCTAATACATTGTACTGAAAAAAGACATGAGCAGCTCTTCACATCCCTGGATGACAGTGGTCTATCCTCAAAACACCTATATACATAGCTCCTCAAGGGTTGTTTGTACATGGGTGTTAACTTTAATAAAAGCTGAGGATTTTGCAGAATTACAGACCACAGGCTTCTCTATCACTTCAGGTTCCCACAATGTCATGTTACAAAACAATACTTGCTTCACAAATGGAGGCCAAGTGTGGCCTTGCATATGTATATTCAAGCAGGATACACGTATCTTTTCACCCTTCCATGTTAATATCAAGCTAAATGATGTATTTTCAACATGTAGGGACTTGTCAGTGTTTCACAGATTCCTTACGGAGAGACTAACTTTGCAAGGCTGAAATGATGACCTACACATGCTTTCTCGGTTCTGTGCAGTGAACACGGCTGCACTTTACGCTATTCCCACCACAAGCCCCATGCCAAGGCCTGAGCTCATTCTCGGCGGATAACGTAGCCCTGCACCGATGGGAGTATCGCCGCGTCGTTCGGCTGCGATCCCGTGTGAACTTGCACACATGTGAACCCTGAGGCTCAGCAGGCAACTCCAGTGAAGCCACTGAAGCTGTTCTCAGTGCATAAAGATAAACAGATGGGTGAGTATTTGTAAAACTGGGATCTTAGACAGCATGCCGTTTTTGCATGACGTGGCAATGTGACATCCTTTCTGCTCAGTCCCACAGAGCAAGCGTCAGAGACCGTGCTCAGTGCTCAGTTCTGGTTTTATAGGATTCTTGTTATTCTATTAAAAAAGTGATACTGCAGAGATGAATCAAAGCTCAGGGTGTCTGTTAAGAAGAAGACGACACTCTTACCCAAGTCTTCATCTCTATTTCTGAGCAGTAGAAGTAGTCTTAAGTCCACAGCCTATGCTCCCTGCCAACCTCCAGCTCCATAACAGCCTGAGAGAGTTTGTGTGAAGCCTACCCTTGGGCTTCACTATTTGTACTTAATGCTTTAGGGAGTAAGGGAAATGTTTCTCAGAGTTGATAAAAGGGGAAATAACTGGGTGAGAGTGAATTATTGGTAGGACCATTAAGGTAAGGACAGAAGTAATCAATTTGTTCCAACTGGGGTTTCAAGGCTATGGGAGAAAGTGGAGGGAATTGATCCCTATCAGAGAGCATGCTGGAAGGATTGCCAAGGGAATTTTTCAGAAGAGAAAATGTTAGCAAATGAAAAAATATAAAACTTTATAAAATATGTGCAAATGCCCTTGTATAATCCCTGACAAGCTACAAAATAACACAAGGGAATAGATTTCCTTATACTCCAAAATTCAAAAAAGTCTTTGAACTCAGCTGTTAGTTCTAGTTTTTTGTTATCCTTCAATAAAGCAAAGAGCTCTAAGCAAAGTAACAGACAAAGCAAGACAAGATTCTAGAAGGAGGCACAAACAGATGAATCTCCCCAATTCTATCCAATAGTGATATCACTGACAGCACTGGTAGATGGCAATATTTTGCATCAGGAAATAAATACAAACACAATCACAAGCAGGAGAGTGACTTAAAAACAAGCTGCATTACTCTTTAAGGGAGAGAAAGGGTAGGGGCTACAGCTCATTCTTATTTCAGTGTGAACTGAAATCTGGCTAGATTTCTCTGCAGTTTTGGAAATATTAAATGAGCTGAAAATTACCCATTCCCTTTCTCTGCGCATAACCACTAGTCACTCCTACTACCGCTAGCCACTGGCAGTGGTGGAGAATCTGAATGAAATCTATATTTTTTAATTTAAAACATTGACTCATCAAAGACAAAACGTTTTCTTTTTGGGCATGGGGAGGGATGGGGAGAAGAGTTAGTTTCACTGTCTTAAAATGTTTGGAAACAGGTAGAATGAAATATTCCAAGCAATCATTTAGATTTTTTTTTTATTACATTTTCAGAGTAGGTTTTTTTTAATGTTGGAATCTGAAGATATTTTAATATCTTAATATCTTCAGACTCAACACCACTAAAACCTTTTGCTTGGGTGCCATTTGGTTTTGTGCGCTGGCTCTTTTCCGTTTTTCACTTTTGGTTAAGGACAGGAAAGAATTTCAGTTTCCCAATAATTCAATAGAGCAGAAAGATTAACTTGTGCCTAGCCCTGTTACTAAGGAAAGTCCATTCTTTCCTTAGCTCTGTCATGCAAAAAAAAGGAAGAAACTAGTTATTCTGAGAACATTCCCAGAAAAAAAATCACACAACAAACAAAACAGCAAAAAATCTAACCTTACTTTCAGTTGGTTCAAACCAGCACATCTGCTCACATTTTTGAAGAATTATGATGCTTTGGCTGAAGATACAGCCAAATACATTTTTGCTGGGTAAGCTATCCTCTGGTCTGTACCTACATTCATGAATTTAGAATTTGACCCAGTGTATGTGGCATTCCCTCTGGGGATTTCTCTAATGTGCATTATTCGCAACTTGTAAAATAGCCTAGTATGTGTCATATTATCCAGTGGTTGGGATGTAAACAAAATTGCACATGAAAGTAAATCTGCCTACCAAGAAATACTCTAGCTCTCAGAGGTGCATGTCTTCTTTCTTCATCACTTCAAATAACGGGGCGGGCAATTAGGCCATGCATGCATCTACATACTGAGGGGAGCAGCAGCTTAGCATCCACTTTCTTAGGATGCTCCTTCAAAGGGAAATCCTGGCATGTAAAGTGAGGAAAGTGGCTCCTTATAAATAAGGAAGTGAAAGTGGTGGGGGGGTTTTTTGTTTCTTTTTTTCTAGTGGGCAGTGGGAGGGAAGGAGAAAGGGAATTACTGTTAAACTTCAGGCACAGTTTGTGCACTGAGACAGTCAAATACTTAAAGTTCAGCACTTGCCTAGAGCAGAGAATCTCTCACAGGAAAAGAGCAGTGAAAAAAAAAACAACCAAAAATATATAGGAAATGCTGAAATGGCTCATGCTGTTGTTAGCCATCAGGTGCACCACCCTCACCTGGTGATCTAAAGAATTCAGATGAACTTGCGCTAACCTGCAGAAATAGCTCTACGAGCTCCAGCTTACAGGAAAGAAAGGCTGTGTGGGGAAGCCTCCTGTAATACTTCTCTTATCCGAAACATATGTGACTCTTGTTTTAACACCTTTTTAAAACAATGCCCCTTTTAGGTGTCATGCTCAATAAAACACTTGTTCTCCAAAACTCAGAATGAATTAGAGAGAGAAGAAGAAATAAAAGCCACACTTTTTTACCTCTTTATTGAAATTTAAACACCCAAGTGAAAGAGATTTACATAAAAGAATTTGACCTACACTATATACCATACATGATTGAAAATTGCTTTGCAATTCTTCATAAAGCCTCAGCTTGACTGGCAGGTACTATGTAAAAACAATATGTGAACCCTGCTTTCATTTAAATTTGCACTCTCACATGTCACATAGCATTATATATTTCTGTTTAATATTTTACAACAGCAAGTACATTAGTACAGTATCCTTCTAAAAAATAACTCGCATGTGCCAGAAGAGAGAGAGAGTTTTGGATTCCTTACTTAACTCTTCATACAGTCCTGCTTGCAGACCATGCTTTTCAAAGCAATGAAAATGTATGCTGAAGTCGATGGGAATTTTTAGCTGAAAGTCAAGGGGATCTGAATCATAGTTTTAGGTAATGTTCCATTTATTTAAGGCAGCTAATTATCCAAAGACTTTCAAAGTATCCATGGACTTTCAAAGGAGCTAGGCATCTAATTTCCCTAATTAAATTTTGTAAATATGTAAATTTTGTAAATCCACTTTTCTTCATACAGAGGTCAAGTTTTAAAATCTAGTATAGTTATATCATCTCCAAAGTATGAAAAATAAGGGTTTATTCTATTTTTATTCCAATATTGCTCTCAATATGTTTAACAGATAATATATCAAAAATTTTAATTTCTTTTGACTTGGAGAAAGAGAAACCTAGTATTTAAAATTAATAAAAAAACCCCTTCATTTAGTTTTTTTTTTTTTTCTGTGAAAGCTAAAACTAGGAAAAGGTGTAATCCAAATTTTCCCTGAAGAATATTCAAGCTAAAAAAAAATTCAATCTTCCCTGTAAACTTATTGAAGATGACTGTCATAGAAAAGCTGAACTAAGCTACAGATTTTCCCCTAAGTTATGCTGCACAATGCTAGTGCAATGCCATCTGTTTTGGAACTTTGTGAAAATCTGGATATATGCAGAAGTCAACTAACATGAGACTGAAAACAAGAGGTGTCTTGAAAGTGGTTGCAATGAATGCTGCACCAGGAGAATTCAGTCTGTATCACTGAGAAGCATAAAAGAATCAACTTTTGCATGAGAATAGCACATGAAACTCCTTATATCTCTGCTGTTTTACCCAACAGTATTTATTTGGCATGACAAGAAGCGTATCGAGTAATAGAGCTAGTTCTTTTATGCATTTATTGTCAACAATTTCAGAAGCAAGATACTGACAACACTGAAGAGCACCTTCTTGAAGGCAAACTCAGCCAACAAATGGAAGATATTCCTGACACGGAAAGAGAAATTTGTATCAGAACAGTAACGAGTGAATATCATGTAATCACAGAAATACTGAGAAATCTAGAAGGGAAAAAAAGACAGAAAAAGAGTGTGCGTGTGTGCAGGTACACGTATATATACATACACACATATATATATATATATTTACCTACCGGGGCCAGATGAAGAGTTTTACAGGTACAAGTGTGTGCAGGTTGGACACAAAGTTACTTGAAAAGCTGCCAGGCTTCACCAGCAGTGAACTGGCGCAGTGAACAGAGTACTTGGAGGTGAAACAGCCACGGGAGGGAGCAGAATTTGCTGGAACTTTAACACTTGAACCTCTTCAAGCACAGTCTTGGCAATGAAGCTAAAACTTAAAGTAAGGGAAGAGAGCAGAGAGAGAAGAAAAGCAGTGGTGGATGGTAACATTTTCTAAAATGTCAAGGTGCTTTCGACCAGCTCTTCCCGGTAGATCTTCACACCAGAATAGAGTTTTGTGCTTGACTTTCTTTTAATATCAGAGGTATCTCAGTTATAGCCCTGGGGTATTATGTTAATAAACGCCCTAAGCACTTTTAGCCACTGATGTGGTTTTGGAATAGTTATTGCAAAGGAAATATGTCAGAGAACTACAGTAATATACAGTAAAAGGATTCTAAAAATATCAAGCTTTTGTGGGAAATTTATCAATTTGACTTAACATGTCACACTTTGAACTTGGTTTAGAATGGAGAGTCAGTGAAAAAAAGAAGAAAGAAAAAAAGAATTTATGCTGCATGGAAAAATCTAAGCAGTAGCGATCCAAGGCAGTATACGAAAGTTTTCCATAAAATAGTAATTTTGAATAATGCTGTTTTGGACTTCTTAGTAAAAATATATTTTTCTCATAGTGGATACTTCTAGTTTGATTAGTTAAAATTGAAAGTGCTAGTAATTTAAATTATAAATTTTTCACCTTGAAAATGATAAAATAATACATATGAAAACTATGGACACCAATAACGTACAAAAATCAAAATAGTTACATGAAGCAATAGATAACTATGAGCTTAAATGAACTTTAAAAATAACATTACTTTGAAAATATATGTACTTCTGAATATGAAATATTTCTAAATAAGTATATGCCTGACTATATCAGTATGATATGGAATGGTAATTTGTTCTAACTTTTTTGCACCCTTAGTGCAAAATCTTAGTGTGAAATTGCTTTATTCAATCACATATTTCAGTGTAAATAAGACTGCATTTTTAATGGAAATTTGTTTCACTGCAAGTTTTCAATCCCATTAATAATGTCTTTTCTTAAAGTGGTGTTCACTTAGGAGGTCAAATAGGGATTTAAATACATAATCATGCATTATGTGCTTCAGCATTTAAAGTCAAGGTTATGAGAAATCTATTTACTAAAAGAGCAGAGCAGCTGCATCTCATAAACCCTGAAATGTTCAATTTTCCCCTTATTTCAGTTTCAAGTTTGTTGATTATAAATGGTAACACTCCGTGCTTGGATTCTTTTCTTTTTTATTATTATTTTTTATTTTAAGCCAAGGTAATGATAAGTTGGAGTCAACTATTGAAAAATAAATCCTAGCATGAATTCTCCTGTTCTGCAGTAAAAGAATAAGTCAGGAGAGCAATCTCCTTCAGTACATCCACATTTCAGTATTGATTCTTTTTTTGTGGTGCTCCTTGCTACCACACTGAAGTTAGAGGCCACCTTCACAAGGTCCCTTAGAACTATGTCTGATATAACCAAGTTTGCTGAGATCCTCTCTCTTCCATGTGTCTTTCACTAATGAAACTTCCCTTTCAAATTTCTAAATCTTTGCTTTTTCCTTTCCTCTTTATAGTCATTGTCTGGAATATTTCTGTGTATCTCACTACGTGAAACATTGCAGGGTATATGAGAAAGATTACAGAAAAAAAAAATGTATTATGCCCTGTGATACCGGTTAAACAGTGAGTATCTGTGTCTGCCCATCATAGACAAACCCCTGTAATCTCTAGCCTTTTATTTGTATCTCTTTTCCTTCAGCTTTGGCTTTTGTTATCTGCCTTGTTGCAGTGGATAAAAGCTGTTTTGATGGATCACAGGGAATAAACTGTATCTAGGTAAAAAGTTATAAAAAGCAACATGAGGCAGGTATAGCCCACTTGTTAGTATGCCTCACGAGTTCTCCTGCAAGCTGCGCCTCTAAAGGCACTAGCAAGTCATGGTCTCAGCTGAAAACCTCGGGATCAAATTGCAGAATCTTAGGTATTTATCATCAGTGATTTGGAGATTCCCGGGTTTACTTCCCAGAATGTCTGTGGGGAGTGTGGCCTTCACATGAAAGGAATGGATTTGAATCTGAATTACTGTGGACCACAGGTGCTGGGCTGTCTTCTTTGGGTTTGAGGAAATAAGTAAATCAGTATTGAATACGTACTATAATGATAGAGAATAATATGCTAGGTAATTCTTCCAATATCTTCACCTCCTGTATACCTCATGATATATGTCATTTGCTTTTTATCACTTTTCCCTGGCAATCCTCAGTATATTGTGCCAAAAGGTCTCTAACAAATCAGGTCATTAACTTGATGAGATGTTGTATTGTCTACCACAGTTGCTAATATTTGACCTCTGTGTCATGTGATGAGAAAACTGTTCACTGCAACTGCCCACGTTCTTCTTAAACAGATCCTACACCATACCTATACTTCTTATGCTTCCTATACTATTTTTTCATTATTACCTTTAAGGAAAATAACAAGTGTGGGGATCCAGATGTCATGTTTTTTGAGGAGGCTAGTTATTAATAATTTCTCCACCATGATAGAGCAAGTATCTGGAAAGATCTGCTGAACTAAATCTGTTCGTTCTGAGGGCAGATTAGATTTCTGCCTTATTCCATCCTGCTTCCACAGTACAATGGAGAGGAGATTTTATGCAGGGAATCAGGGGCGGGTGATTTTTCTGTCTTCTTCTCAGCCCTCCTCTTAGCACCTGCTTCTTTCTTTCCAATGTCACTTCAGCTGCCTGCAACCACATTGCTGTGTAACTCCTTTCAGGTCAAGGACAGTAACAGCTTTGATATAAATATTAATCATTTTAATTCTTTACAAAGAACAAGGTGTACATTGGTCAGAGATAGATAGATAGATAAATAAATAAATAAATAAAAGCCAAATTCATATAAATGTTGATCTTCAGGGGTGGAGATTGTGCAGTAAGAGGTATAGGTCTGTAGTAGACTTCTAAGTTCTGCCACTGAATTCCTTTTTGGCACAGAAATAATTTGATTTCTGTGATTCATTTTATCCACTTGTAGAATTAGTCTAATTGTAATTACCCAGCTTAGGGCACTTTCCAAGACATTGTTAGTGTTTATAGAACACTTTGTTAGCTTTCAGTTCTTGGTTCAAAACTTTATACGGGTGCAGGGGAAGAGGAAATAAAAAACAATGAAACTGATGATTTTTACTAAATACCTGGTCAGCTTAAGCTACATTTTTAATTCATATTACTAGCATTTCTCTGTTTTCTTTCTTCCTTTTTATGTGTGTGTGCATAAACATTTTTTTGTGTATAAAATGTCTTCAGTACTGTATCCTATGAGATCCTGAATTTAAAAAAATACTCCAAACCCTCATAAGCAGAAGTACAGTAGCTTTGATCGAAATTAGAAAACTGGAGGATTGAAATGAAGGAAATACAAAATTCTAGAACCAAGCTTCATAGATGAAATTATCTCTGTAGTTTGATGAAGATCAATGCACCAGCTGATGACAATCATTAAGGCTATATCATATAGCAAGTCAATTTCTAAGTTTAAAATGAGGCCTCTAAATGATCCAATTCTGGATTAGGGCTCAAGGAAGTGGAACTGAAATGACTTCAGAAACCTCATTTTGGGGGTATGATGGAGTCATAGAAAGGATAGTTGCCAGGGAAGTTTTTGTGAATTAGAAATATATCCACTAACAATTTTTGATGTCCAAAAATGTCCAAGGCTTTTGATGTCCAAGGCTTTTCATGCTTTTGTCCAAAAGTCTGCAATGATAATGTGACAATGTGCTCTAATATCGCTCAGCCTTTCTTCAGGGCTTTGTTGCTCTGCTTGATTTCTTTGTGGGAAATATCTGTTTTCTCGGTGAAGACTCTAATCTGAAACACACTAAATATTCATAGCATAACAGTTCTATATTCCAGGAAGCAAACAAGCTATGGGTCTGCCCTGGATGCAGTTTCAGCTTATTTTTACACTGGAAAATAAATTTCCACTTTAAAATGTAGATAACAGATGTACCTCACAGACTTCTAGTTATATAATTTTATTTAATAAAATGTTGATTCATTGCACTTCTAGAATTAATCTATATTTGTAGAGGTGATGTATCACCACGAGATGCAGAAAAACAAGAAACAACAGGCAATGCACAAAGCAGATCCGATGAACAAGGGAAAAAACAGATAAAAGACCATTTATAAGACCCAGCTTTTTCTTGGTTCCATCAGTACAAACCATATGAAGGTTTATATAACATATATCCTGAAAAAATACACTGAAAATACCCACTGGGATGTTTTCAGTAAGGCCAAGAATCTGTCCCCTCATTTTTTATTAGGATACCTGCAAGAATATGTTTTCTTCTGTAGCTTTAATCCCCAAAAGTCTCAATTCTCTCCCCTTTTTATTTGACTTGCAAAAGTTATGGTATTAGTAAGGTTTAGATATTTCAGCTCAATGTTTTGTTTTGATTTTGATTCATGTTATTAAGGGATTTGGGAAAAATGAGTGGGAAAAAAGGGAGAGATTTAAATATTCATTTTCAAAAACTTGGAAGAATTAGGGCAACTTTCAGAAAAGGTCACACAAAAAAAGAAAAAGGAATGAGATAATGATCTGGATCATCCACATATTAACCTGGCAGGTCTTTTTGGATATACATCAATGCCACTTTGCACAACAACTAGAACCATACCAGTTTAAAAGGACTTTTGCAGTGATCCTCCTAAAACATAGAGGCTTGCAAAGTCTTCTGTTTTGTCAGAATATGTATGTATTTTCAGAAGGAGGTAGGATTTGAGGGTAGATAATACCCTTACATCAGAAAGAAAAAAAAAAAAGTCTTTCAAATGTACTGATAATATAGGCTTAATACAAAGAGATATATAATACATGCATATGCAGGTAGCTGTGTAAATGAAAGGCAAATAAATCCATTTGAATCCTACACTGCTGAATCTGATTTTGGCAGGAGATTCCTGTATTTTTCCAGTGTCTCATCTATTGCAATTTCCAGCTGTCTTTCAGTTTTGATATGTTTCCTGTAAGTAACACAACCATTTTTCAATATTCAGCTTCACAGAAACCTATTATACTATATAATATATACTGTATAATAGTCAGGTAAAGTACACATGTTCTTTATGGTAAAAATATAATTTTATTCTCTTTTTTTTTTTTCCATTGCATTGATTGTGGCATACCAAAATATATTCCAAATTATTTGTTTGTATATACCTTTACCTTAAACACAAAGCAATATAGTAAGAAAACACACAAACATACAGATATAAATAGAATCTACTCACAAATATGTTCTGCTAAACAAAAAATATTTATGAAATAAGTTTATGATATTTTTACACTGTACTAGGCTACCTGTTTTAAATCAGTGTAGGTATGCAACTGACATTGATGGAAAACCTTGGAGAGTGTTTTTTGCTCACTAAGCACAGATTTGCATGATGGCAAACAGTTTCTCTATTACTGCTGATATTAAGAGGCTGTATTCATCTACTTCACAATTTTGTTGCCTCCCTTCCCTCTTCCTTGTTTCTCACTGTAGCTTGCTGCACTGAGGAGTATAGATCCTTCATTTAGCTGTCATCCAGACCCAGTCTTGTAGCCTGACATCAGAACTCAATTTACAAGACTAAGATTATTACAATGCAAAATAATTCTTAGGATCTACATTTAAGGCTTGCAAAATGTACAGCAGTTTTAATGGGTCATTTGCTCATGCTATTCTTCGGTTGCTGCAGAACACACTTGAAAACATATGTTTTAAATTACATAAAAATATATTTTATGAGAGTGCACTGAAAGCGAGGCAAGCTGGAGGACAAAATTTCCCAGCACCAGCAAATCTGGCATGGTGTTCTTGTTATGCTCCTATTTTATGAGGTTTGTTTTGGTTTGTCTTTTTTCATTTGTGTATTTACTTTTGGAGGAGATAAAGATAATAAAGGAACACTACTTTCTGTTAACATAATGCATCAGACAAATTCAGGAGTAAATCAGAACTAAAAATAAATTAATCTCTGTTTTTACTAGCCAAAAAAAAAAAAAAGGAAAGAAAATGAGGAAGTGCTAATACAGAGAGTATTAAATTCCTAATATACACTAGATTTAGTAGCTTTTTGTATTTATACAGTTGAGGCACTACCAGTAAGCACCAAAAAAGTATAAGTATTTAAAGTACCAATAAGCCTTTAGCAATAAGTGTACATGGAATCATGAATGCCTACTTTGAAAATACTCTGATATTTAGTATGTTGGTGCACTATAAAAAAAAAAGTAAATAAAAAATATATAAATAAAAAAATTGTACCTGTGCTATGCTGAACTATAAATAACGTTATTACATAAAACCAGGAGTTTTCAAAACTACTTTTCTTAATTTTTGTTCCTAGTTTGTAAAGATAGGAGTTACATAGACCCTGGAGAGAACAGGCTGAGGGGACCTACAATAACCTGATCAGAAGTTCTGAGCTGAGGTGTGTCCCTTTGCTATGTAGAGAAGAAAGCCTACTGTCATCCACAGATGTTTTATTTGCCATCTACATCATACAATATATTCTGGGTTAAGAAAGCCTCAATGATAAGAGCAAATGATTCAGTTTACCATGCTAAGCAGCCTTCTGCAATCAGAAATGACCAAGTAAAGCCATGCTGGAGGTGCAGTAATTTTGCCTCTTTTCCGGTTTAACAATGAGACAGAAATGAGACATTTGAAGCAATAAAGCAGAGAGCAGATGCGTGAGCCAAAGGTTAGTGTTAATATGATCTTCCTGAAATTAGCTTGGTGGTCATCACCACCACAGTCTGACACAACGTGAAATGTCATTGGGAGAAACAGAGATAAAAAATAAAATGTAGAGGGATTAAAAGAACCTCCCAAGAATATGTACATATTAATCCATAAAGAGACTTTTATGCACCTTCAAAACTACTAACTGGAGAAGTAGGTAAACTCGAAAGTTATGTATATATATAAAGATGACTATCTTTACTAAAGACGCCCTAATTGGAATTCCCATTGAGTCAGAGTTGCTAAAATAGTCTCATAAGTTTCAGAGGATATTAGTTGCCTTAGGTAAAAATGTGTTTTGCTAGGCAGCTCTCGCTGAGAATACTTTCCACAGCAATCATGTGCTTCGCCTCGGGGCTGTGACACGCGTTACCACAGACAAGCACTGTTGTCTCGCTGATTCCTAGATTGTAGCTGGGACATGATACATTGTCCTAATTATCACGTTGAAAGAAATATTCCAGAAAAATAATTTTGAAAAGGGTGTCTTCTGCATCCTCTGAAAAAAGATGTTTTCTGCATCATCTGCAGAAATACACATCTAATCAAGTGAATGAGAACACTGAATTTTACTGTGAGCCTGATAATATGCCCATTGGCATAGATTATAATTCCAGTGAAGTCAATGGAACAATACTGAATTAGACTAGCTGAGAAAAGCTAGATCTAGCTGCAGATCTTGCGTTCTTTATTTTTTCTTTCTGCTGCTTGAATGAATATATAATTACAGGCACCAGGCCTACAGCAGGAACAACACTCATTACTTTTTTTTATTTTAATAGGTGACTGAATAAAAGAGTTCTTGTCAAACAGCAAAAAGAAAGATAAATCTATATTAATCTTTTAAGAACAAAACAAATTCTCATACTGTTAGAAAACTCTAAAAAGCAATTATTTATTATTAGATGGTTATAGAAATCACTGAAACGCAGTAGTTAAAACTGTCAGAAAGAGACTCTAATGGATCTTCAAATAAAGAACTGGTATACTACCATAGCCTAGAGCCATGGTGTAGGAGTGAGAAAATATTTTGATTTCACCCCAGAAATATGATAAGGCAGGAAGTGCACAATGGCAAAGTTCACCGTAAAAAGAAGAAAAGGCCACAGAAGGGCCAAGAATAGACACACCCCCTTTGAAAATATATATTCCTCCTTTTCTCCAACTTTCCTGACTCCTCTCTTACCACGTCTTGGAAAGACTTTGGCGTGGAGCACTTCACAGCTCAAAAGCTGGTGAGCTTTGCTTTAAATTTGCCTATAATCATTGAGCAATCATGAAAATGCTTGCGGTTTTGCAGCATCTACAAACATTATCCAAAAATGCTATGCCAATTGACCACCCAGCTTCTCATTTGCAAGGTAATGCCTGTATCTCTGTGGAGTGTCTGAGATAAAAACCTCCTTTGTTCACTGACTGAAAGAGCAGATAGAGTCAGGAATGTCTCCAGTTCCTAATGTAGTTTCTACATTCTGTGAGCAATTATTATCTTAATCAGCACTCACACCCACGACTTCCCAATCTACTGATTCATATATATACAGAGACAAAATGTAGAAACGATGCATTGTGTTATAATGGTTACAGGAAGACAGTGCATTTTTACCTTTGCTGCTAATTTAATAAGTAATCGAAAACCTAGATGGTAGGGAGATTATTTTCTTCACAGCATCATTTAGGAACACTGAGGAAAAAAAAATGAACTGAGTTAAAAACAGACTTTTTAAATTTTAAATAACTGCATTCAATCCTAGCATGTTCTTATTTATTTTAGCTTTAGGATATGAATGTCTTCTCTTGACTGAGTCAGAAGCAATTTTTTCCATGTGACTTCATGAGAATAGGGGGAATATTAGCTCCTATTATCTGACATAACACAAACATCACAGGCTGTGACACAGTCAGCCAAGTTCACAGATAGGAACTCTCTCACTTAATATAGGACTCAGATTCCTGAAGGGTTCAGAGCAAATCAAGATCTCAGACATCAGAATTCTTTTATAGTTCCATGGGAAAGAGCCACAGCTGTCCTCTCTGTCAGATAATCCTGATCCTTCCACTTTCCAAAGTCCAGATTCCTAAACAGATTCCTAAAACAACAAAAGGCATGTACATGTACATGTAATCATGTACAAAAATGTTCCTCTCAGAGGGCTCATAGTCCAAAGGGGACTCACCCTCCTGGAAGTTATATCTATTTACTGGGTAATGTTTCTCCAGCATGCCTGTCCTTTCAATACGTTACAAGACCCATTGAAATATGACCCACAAAATACTTATCAAGTGAGATGAATCCTTCATTTCCTGTCTCTGAGATCCAAGAGTATTTCACTGAAATATTATCCTCAGTACCTCTGTCCTGAAATATGAGAGTCTGGCAGGAGAAAAAGATTCAAAAAAAAAAAAAAAAAAAACCCAAAAAAAACCACCCAAATTTCTGTGTTTACCCACAAATTCTTCAAAGCCAACTTTAATTATGGTAGGCAGGAAACAAACAACAAACCAGGATCTCCAGAATTCCCTATTAGTGTATCAAGATACAAGTCTGCCCCATTTATAAGACTACTTATTAAATTATTTTACACTCTTGGAAGGTTTCCGCAAATACACATTCTGAATATGTATTCAAAGCAATAAAGAATTCTTTGGTCAATTTATATAGTAATAAAACAATTTCTGACTACTATAGAGCCATTTCATCTACCATGATTCATCTGGCAGAGATAGTGAAGTTTTTTTTCTCTCCACAAGTGAGAAAACTAAGATGTAGGAAAGAAGAAAATAGTCACTTTACTTAAGAACGGGGACCAGAACTGAAATGACCTTTGCTTGCATTATATCCATTAACCTGAATGTTCATAAGGTAAAGTTCAAGTGTTATGAAGTCCCATCTACATCCTTAGATCA
The DNA here is from genome assembly GCA_003342815.1 of Eudromia elegans. NCBI lineage: Eukaryota > Metazoa > Chordata > Aves > Tinamiformes > Tinamidae > Eudromia > Eudromia elegans. The sequence continues at coordinate 448,996 of PTEX01000328.1, forward strand.
AATGTTTTCTTTAGCCAAATACTGCTGAGTTTTGGGAAAGCTCCTGAGGCATTTAATATCCTAGAAAATTCATGTCACATATTTTGGGATTTTTGCAAGCCGTGCTTTACAGTGTTAGAGTCTTATTAGCTGAGTAGCAGAGAAGCAATAGGTCTTGCTGAAGGGTAATATCAGACAGTTACTCCAGCCAAGTTTCAGTGCTGTTTTCTTTCCTGTCATTTTCAGTTTGGCCCTTCTAGTCTCTGGACTTAAGTGCACTTGTACTTTTGTTTTACATAACAGCTTTATCACTATGTCTGTCCCTGGAAGCAGACAACAAATCCCTCAGTGAATCAAATCTGACATGTTTTACTGCATTATTTTATTCTTTACTTCCTGCATCCAGACATTCAGAAATACAAGCTCTGATTAGTTATAAGCAGAAACTGTGTGGGGAAAAGAAGATATATATATATATATGCACATATGTTTTATAGAAATGGACAAATACATGCAAACATATACATGAGTTTAAAAACAGATGATATGTTTTAATATGTTACAGCTTCATAGCATTTTCAATAAGGATGAAGCAAATACAAAAGTTACTAAAAATAATGTCATATAAATGCTGGATATATCCATACTGTATAACTACACTGTATAATTTAGAATCAGTTTTAACTCTGATCTGGAGTCATGGAGGATGATACGCGTAGTCCAACCATAGAGAAGGGTAATGGATTTTCATTCCAGAGGTAACTCTTCAAAGAGCAGAACTTCAGAGCTGTAGGAGCTGGAGAGAAAGCACTGAGTCAGAGGCTGCTGTCTTCTGAGATTATCTGGACAAAGAGAATTTACACAAAAGGCAAAACTATCCAGAGGAGAAGGAAGGAACACTTAATAGCTTCAGTTTTACTCTAAGAGCCCAAATTAACAGAATGTATAATAAAAATAAATCTCTGAAAATAAAAAATGCATATAAAACTGCTATTGGAAACAGCACTTTTTTTTCCAGTGCCTATAATTTTCTCTATGACGATGTCCAGATATGAAAAATTATCTTGATAAGAAATGTATTCCTGGAGACTAGCCTAACCTGGTTCATTCTTCTTGCACAAAGCGAGGATGGGTCCTCAACAGTAATTCTCCATTTCACATGTGGACAAAAAAACATGAGATGGGTAATAATATTTACAATCTAAGATTGATGATTCTGAAAAAGCATTTCTCACGGCAGTTCACAGCTATGTCATTGTTGCTCTGCAATATGTATGCAGTTTATGAGGACTTTTGGATCAAGAAAAGGACGTGTTGGTGACTTAGTACTTATATATTGCATACTACATAATTTTATTTTCTGCTATATACGAATGCTATCTGCTTAGGGTTTTTCGTACCCCAAAACTTGAATGAGAAATGCAGTTAATATGCCTGCATTGGAGGGATGCAAAACAGTAAAATAATTAATAAGAGATGGAACAGTTTAATTTGAAACAGAGTGACAACTTTGTTACATCACAATTTCCATGTCTGATTAAACTAGGGAGTCAAGCAAAAGGAAGATTACCAGAATATATTATTTTGATATGAACTTTGCCTGATTTTAAATGAAAAGCGTGGCAAAAGGAGTAAAAACCCCTAGCAATATATTTTCTAACATATTTTAGAATCTGTTACATTTTCCTGTGATCTACTGAAAGATTCTCCCTCATTCCCTGTCACATACAAATCTTTTTCATTTTAATTCCTGTTTTAATTTCCTCATCAAACTATTATTTTCACAAGGAGCTACATTTGTCCAAGCAAAATGCACAGCAATGCATACTTAAAGAAACTAACAAATCATCTTTCAGAGTCACTGCATATCAACTTTAACTGAGGCATTTCTTTGAAACAACACATATTAATCTCAACTGGAATTTTTGAGAAGATACTGAAACCAAGAGCGATTGCTTTTCTTTTTAAATAAATCTTTGTTGTTACAGTTGCAGCAAAAATGGTAAGTTATATTCTGACTTGAGGGATCACTGCAGGTAAAGGCTGTTTTTTAAAGTTTTGTTGTTATCCATGAATTACCCAGGAACACACCAAATAGACCAACAGATCAAAAGAAAACTATTAACAAACACATACTTAGCTGTAAGAGTACAGAATTGGTTTTAGCAATGATCAAGCAACAATGATCAATGATTCAGATAGCAACAGTGTTCAGGAATCCACTTTCATGTGTTCAAAAGCTTTAGGAAAAGTAAAATAATCATAGAATAAGAATATATTGTATGCTGCAGAGAACAGCAGTGATATACTAATTGGCTCAGAACGAACTAGCTCTGGCATTGGATATAATGTTTTCATAGAGTGTCAGATAGGTGGTTAATAGTTGACTTTGCAATCCAGCTGGCATGTTATGGCTCTCATAGGGAGCTTCTGTTTCACTTGTTGGAGTTTAAGATTAATTTATTGTATTTTAACATCTGCTATATTTAGACTATTATCTGTACTGACTTGTTAATCTTTGTTGTTTCTTAGTGTAAGGTGGCTATTAACTCTATCTTTTTGTGGGCTGACTATAGTAGAGCTAGTGGAAGCTTAAGGGACTGTTAATGAGATTTTATTTGGGACCATGGTATTGGTCACACATAATGTGCAGCTCTAGATTTGATTGCTTTTAAGATCTAATATATTCTCAGGGACTTCAATGTTTAGTCACATTTAGGCCTTGTCTTAAAAACATTAATTATCTGAAAAATAGAGAAGAAGGCTAACACATTGCTAAACAAAAGTATCTTTTGCTCAAGAGAATTTCACTGATGATTACACTGGAAGCTTGCAAGCAGATTCAGTTCAGTTCAGTCCAGACACTGCTGAACAGCATATATTTCCAAGAATTAATATCCAAGCATCAAATCAAATGAAGGGCTGATAAGTACCTATGTAGTAACCTGGACACATATGTGCCCACACCATTTTTAATTTAAAACCCTTTTAACTTTATATATATTAGTAAGTTCTAAATATATGCACTTTCACCCTAACTAATATAACTTAATACCAATGCATATTTATTCTTATTAGATTTTTATAGCATTTTTCCTGTATGGCACCTCATAGGCGTTAAGTTAGTTAAATTCTCTAAAAATCAGGCTGTTCTGAGAACAATAGGTCCATTCACAAGCAACATTAACTGCTTAGCAATTTATAGCTCTTATTTACACTTAACTTGCATAATATAGGAAACATAAATCTTCATTGAAAGCAAGAAATTAATATCTTTGGATACAATAAAATAAGAAAATATTTGAGAAGATGTTTTCTCATGTTCCATAAAAATAGCTTTAAAGTTTGAGTGCAAGCAAATAATAAAATAAAATAAAATAAAATCTGTATTATATACAAAATGCATTTTCTGAACATATTTCTGTAAAATAAGGTTTCATTTATTTTTTTGTCCTCTCCTCCAGCCTTCCTAAAATGCTGTGTTTAGCAGCTGAAACCTCCAGTAAAGATGAGCTAGGAATAGAACAGGAAAATCACTCTATTGTACTGAAGTACTGATTTTGCCAGTGTTATAAATGATGGCAAGGATCCAATTTTTAAAATTGTTTCATTTAAAATCTAAACATTGAATCCCTGTACAGTGTTTAGAGGCTTCTCTGCCTTCTCTGATTCAATTTAGAGGAAACATTTATGGGGTTTAAATTGTTCCTGGCAATTCTGAGCTCTGTTACATTTTAAACAAATGCATTTTATACAAAACTCTGCCACACATCGTCCTGAGAAGTCTAAAAATACCCAATCAAATTCCATTTGCAAACCAGTTTTACTAATAGTCAGTGGTTCAATTGTTCTTCCCTCTTGGAATAAAGGGTGGTTTAAAACTGATAACTGTGAAAAACACATTTCCAAGGGCACTTCTTCTCACATGGGATGACTAAAACTATTCCACACTCAAATGAAATAAATCCTTTAAAACGGCGTGTAGATTTCTCACTCAGTTAATATATATACACTCAATGCATTAATCAAACATCAGAGAAGTTCAATCTAACTAATGGTGTAAAAATAATCTCTTTTTTTTATTTTTCTATTTCTTCTAAAAAAAATCTTAAAAACTGAATAATTGCTACACTAAAAGTAAAGTGGCATTTAACTAAAACAACACTATTATTGGTGGACACAGCTATTTTATTTTCTGTGTTTAAGATTTTTTTTACTTCTTGGCAGTTATTGTATTATTATACGTACGCCTATAACAGAAGTGACACAGCTGCAGTGAGTTCATCTTATTTGCTCTATTCGTTCTGTGAGTTTTATAAAGAAGTGTTATCTGTTCTAACTTGCCAAAAAGTTGCCTTTTTGACCAATTTATTCCCCTTAATGAATTAATGTTCTTGCTTGCGCTGGGAGTGGGATTTGGACTAGATGACCTTCAAAGGTCCCTTCCAACCTCAATCATTCTTTGATTTTGTGATTCTGTAATTCTGTTGGGTTTTTTTTTAATTCAACTTTAATTTAATCTTGTGTTTCTGACCTAACTTCCGATTTTGTCTCTGTTTTTCTGCAACTTTTAATTCTCATACTTGGAATATCTTATAAGTAACTTTTTTTCTTTCTATTTTTTCTTTTTTTTTTTAACAGTATGACTGGCTATTACTTTATACCAATTCACTTAGGGTGCAGATTGTTTGTCACATTTGATAGCTGGTGACTGATTTTCAAAGCAGATAGGCATCTGCAACATCCATTAACTTGAGTTAAATTGAATATTTCAGTGCCTTTCTGGAAATCAAGTCCAGAATGCTGTTTTCATCTTAATTTATCTTTTCTGCTAGCCAAAACTTATTTTAAAGATCACCTTCAACCTTTCTCATTGCATGAAAACTTAGCAATTCTTTCAATTCAAACCACTGAAATGATTGGCAGTGGCTCCAATTAGCATAACTTCGACTAGTCAGCTGAACAGTTAAATTTTTTTCTTAACTTTATAAACTGATTAAAGTTAAACCAGTACATCATTTCTCTTTCTAGAAATCTAAAAGATTTACACTGACTGTTTGGAGCAAGTACATTTTTGCTTGCAGCTGTCAAAACAGGCTGTCAGTTCAATTATCTGCAATGCCTATTAGTCAATTTTTAATAAAGTTTCAACTACTTTTCTCCCCTGTTTAATGAATAAGGTCCTTCTGCACACCTTTTAAATATGTGTTTCATAGCCTCTATGGACTTCAGAAATTATAAAGAAAAAGTGATTCGATTTACTCATAAGATGCATTATAATTTCATGTGTTGCATGAAACTGCCATTATTTTCTGCTTGTGGGACCTCCTGCACTCTTTCGACATTATTAAGCCTTCTGCTGAAGAAATAGCATTTTGAACTGATAACTCCACTTAAAAAGTGTTGTGCTTAAAAGTGCATGAGTTTTGTTTCATTACTTTCCCATTCTCACAAAGTACTAGAGTGACAGAGCACTCACTTGCATTGGAAGGATTGCCCCCAACATCACAGCACTAAGTCTACAGAAGAGGAGAAGGCAAAGAAGGGAGATATAGGGCCTTATAAAGAACTCAGATTTGGTTCACGTTCAGTAGATTTGCTTCCGCTGCCTCCAAGCTGTGGCAGCCCTCCTGCCAGAAGGCTGGCCAGCCCTGTAGATTTCAGGTTTCCTGTGCAGATACATGATGAGAAGACTCATTGCTTATGTCTACCCCTAGATTTACAGTGAAGTTCAAGAGAACACAGCCCCCTTTCTTCTGGTGAAATGTTATCACAGTTTCCTTGCTAGCATATATGTGCTTTGTTGTCCAGCCCCAGATTAGATGAGGCCACGGTAGTTACCCATGTGGCTGCCTTTGATGATGGTCCTGCCGTTTACCAGCAGCAGCCTGCAGCCTGCTTCCCAGCAGGTTAATCTAATTAAGTCACAAAGTTGTTACAGTTTTGAAGATCCAAACTGAGCGTAATTTCCTTGACCTTATCTTTCTTTGCTTTCTCAAGGCAGGTTCCCTTTGGGTATTGTCTTTCAGGCTGCCTTCTGCAGAAGCAGAGGATAAAATTTTACTCACACATATAATGGGAATCCTCAACATGAATTTTCTACCTATTCCCTCTAATGCAGCTAAACTCTTATGTGAAACAACATTAGTGACTATTTTCACTGTCTTCAGTAAAGATTATTGGCTGATTTAACCAGATAATCTAACTGTTTTGTTATTATTTGGGAGGGGACCAGCAATTTTTCCTGGTAGGATGTTATCTGCAGTCTAATGATACTTTCTCGTACAGTCTTTGTTGAATTGTCATGGCACAGTAAGTCAAAAATCTTCCCTATAAATGAATGGCTACAAATCTTTTGAAGAAATAATGAGTTGCAGAATAGGTGGTATTTGGCAGTTTAGGAATAAAAGCATGTTTGTATAAGAAAAATGTCTGCCTGTGGTAAGATGGTCATTGAGCCAGAGACATGAGATGTAAAATTTTTGTTAAAAGTGAACACCTCAAGACATCACTAGGTTTTATTACAGCACAATGAAAAAAAAAAAAAAAAAAAAAAAAAAAAGGTCAAAAGGTCCTTGTCCCACAACCTTTACCATCTTCTTGACTTGCTGCACCTTCTGCGTCTTTCCAATCATTAGATTTTTTCTTTTTCCTCTCTGTCACTCCTCTAAGAAGTCTGACTCTGAGAGGCATGTCTGCTCTTTGATTCTCTCTGATATTGTCCAGTTTCAGACCTTCTGCATGCTCTGTGTTCTTCACCCCTGCATCTCATGACCACACTGCAAAAGCTTCTCCTTGTCTAGACTGAGCAAACTCACTCTTGGTGAGGCAAAGCATCTTATTACCTTCTTCTGGAGGATTTGTTCTGACCCAGACTTCAGCAGTCTGAATATTGCAAAACAAAGAAACTTCTTCTCTATTGTCCATCAATATCCTTAAACAAGAGCTAAATCTAAAATAAAATAAAATAAGTCTACAAATATTGCAAACAGAGAAGATATCACACTGATGTAAAGTGTGATACACTTTACACACTAATTATACAGGTAGCATCCTGGATGCTTAGAAACTAGACCACTTGAAAAGAGATACTGGGTTTAAAATTACAGTTTATGTTAGAGATAAACAGTATTTTGAACTGAAGATTAGTGTAACCTGCTAAGAATGGAAAAAAAAAATCACAAGGAAAAAATATGTATCTCTGATACTATGTAAGATTTTAAGTGGTATTATGTCATATTATTTTCATGTATCTTCTGAGATGCTGCTGTCATCATCATGTTAACTCTGTATATCAAATAAATTCATCCTCATAATAACTGCATAGTACTGGGAAGAATTATCGGTGTTTTATATGGAGGACTGAAGCACTGAAAGCATAGGAGGTAAGATCCAATAAGTTGTGTAGGTGCCTAAAATAGGATTTAGATGAAACAGGGATGTTTAAATCCAAAAATGTGACCAAAATGACCCTTCAGCAGTGGCTAGTCCAGGAGATTCCCAGTTTCCATAAGTTCCCTGTTTTTATAGATACCCTGCAAAAGGTTCATGATGAAAGCACCACAATCAGGATGGTCACAATTGCAATTTGTGAAGGTCTTGAGGGTCATCACCTCACTCAATCAGACTCCTTAGGGTGGGTTGCCTGGTGCCATCTAATTCCTGATCATCAACAGACTCAGCGGAAAGGCACAGGAGGTACAGAAGCATACATCTGCCTGGAAAACCCCTGGTTTGAGTGAGAGGACAACCAAAGGTCAGTAGGTGACAGTACTGTACCTGCTGAGATCGCAGCTTTCAACTACATGCCTAATGTCTGTATTTGCCACTTGCATTTTCTTTCCAATGAGGATTGTGAATCTGGAGCTTTAAATGCGTGTTGTACCACTCAAAAGTCAATGGTAGAGCTTAGTTTATTGCATAACATCTATTGAGCAAAACAGCAATGTGGAAACAGGATTCCTTTTTCATAATGCCCACGTCCTGTGCTTTGTATTGTTTGTAGAATACTGCCATTATTTTTGTTTGAAAAGTATGTGACACTAGAAGAAGAAAAAAAAAGGATTATTTGTCCTTTTAAGTAGAATGCTCAGAGGATAGAATAAGATTCATTGGTTATCAGGTAAATTGAGATAATTCCAGTTCAAACAGAACCCGTTCTTCCTTGTTCTAAATTTGCATTACAGAGATATGAAAAAATCCTTTGGGGAGAAGGGGGAGAGTTGTGAGGGAACCATTTTTGGACAGCTGAAGGAAAAGATGGGCACCTGCTGTTCAGCAAGTCAGGGAATTGTTGCACATTGCAAATTTTCTGCATGTTATCAGGACAAGCAGATGGCCAGAGACAGGGTTTTCTCCTTGTTTGTAGTTTATCTCCTTACATCTCATAATGGCCTATATTAAAGTTCCAGCATTATACTGAATTCAATCTAGCGCAGCTAATATATGTTAAAACAATACCAGTTGATGTAAAAATACCTACTTAAAATAGGTAAACTCTTTCACATGTTTCAACAAAGATGCCAGTATAAGATGCAATGTTGTCCTCAGAATATTTCAAGGGACCAACTCAGACCACTAGAGATGAATCTGGTGTCTCACTCATCATGAGTCATTTGTGATTTTAAAAGAATTACTTTGCCTTTCAGTGCCTTGGTTATCACATGGGAAAGGATATAACAGCCTCTGTCTCCTGAGGACTCTGGCAATGTCTAATTTATGCTGACAATATGCAGAGCTGGTCATTTTTTTTTCCTTTAAAGCTACATCATTTCAGCTTTATTGTTATTGGCATAAACCATTTCCAAGTAAGAAAAAGGCTATCAGAAAATATACTTGTGCAAATACATTCATGTCTTTATTAGCTTTCTTTCTTCTTTTTTTTAATACTATTGAATGCTACTGATATCCAAGTTAAAATTACTAAGGTATATTAATAATATAATAAATTATAATTATTAATGATAATATTTTTAAGGTATGTTAAAGAGAACCTTATATTATTAAGATTCTCTTAAACAGGAAGAAATGCAGATCTGCATCAAGCTGCTGAGCATCTTCAGTAGGAGACTGAGAGAGCAGGGCTTGCTTTATTCTGATTCCTATTCAGACTGCCCTTCTTTAGCAGTTATTAAAATTAAACAAAAAAGAGTCTGTAAAAATAAAAACTGAGTCCCAGAATATCGTATTTCTTATGTTGTACTCTGTCTCTTCTCCTTGTCAGTGAATGGTGTATTCTCATATCTACAGTGACACCATTAAAAGAGGAGGTATCACTATGGTTAAGTAGAGTTTGAAATGATGTATTTTCAATTTCATTTTAGAGTTCAGACGATCTAATGTCTATTTTAGATAGCTATATCCGGTTTTGGAAGTGACTTTTAGTTTCAGAGGTCATAACTGCAATCACAAATCAGCTTAGCAGACAGTAGTGTGGGAATCCACGCACAAAGCAATTGGCTGCTCTGCTTTGCACAGAAGGGAACCAATTCCAGTTTGTAGTTACACATTCTTTTTTCCCACTTCATATAGTTGGTTAACATTTGTAGTAAGATCTGATACCTGTCCCAGAGCAAAGGAGATTGGAAGAGGTAAGTAAAGATCTCCGAAAACTAGAAATATGTGGGTTATTTTTGTTTTGTTCTCTCTCTTAAGAGCAGTGTCAGATGCTCAAGGCATCATAGTTTCTGAGGCTCTTCAAATTGTTATTGGAGTTTGAAATGGAGGTTTAGCTGTTGTATCCAAGGGCAGCTTATATCAATTCTCTGATCAATTCTAGTAAATTGCTCATGAGGCAGGTGCAGAGCAGAGCTATGTGAAACTTCCCTTATGAATCCCACAAGTAACTGAGATTTGAATCTGGGATTTATGAGTCATTTAGGAAACCTGGGATGAGTTTCCAGTGGAATATTTCCTTCCTTGTCAAATACACACTGAACTGATCATTTTCATCTGAATAAGAAGCCACAGCTCTTTCCAAGTTTAATCAGTGGGGCAGCTGCTTGATGGCTAAGCCACAACATTAGCAAGTCTGAATTATGGATGCTCAGGTAATCAGCCTTATAAAGAGGCAGTTCAAACTGCAGCGCCAGAGTGCTTTGTGGAGGGTAGCAGGCTATAGATGGCTTGTAGATGGTTTTCTGAGGTGGGACAGGAGAAATCGAAGATCCTGTGCTGGAGCTGAGAATAAATGTTGGCAAAGATGGGGTCTGCCCATAGTTGCAAACAGAGTTAAGTGAGAAATGCCTTATACATGTTTCAAGAAAAAAAAAAAACAAAAACCAAAAAACAAAAAAACTCTATTCCTGTCTATATCTGTGTTGGAATAAAACATGAGAGTAATTTATTTATTAATATCAAAATACTACAGATCAAAATATTTAATGTCCAAGAGGCTTTGACTTCAGACTAGAAAAGAACCTGTACTCTACCTAGTTTCTTTGCAAATAGGTGTGTGAATCCTACATCTCCTTATCTTTACAGAGATCATCTACACAGCTATTGTCTGCCTTGAGGTTATTTGTTCTGGTCTTTCTTGTTGGAAATCATTTCACCTTGTCTGAGTACCTTAAGGTACTCAGTTATCTGAATACCTTTGCTAAAAGGTAGTGATGTTTCTTTGAATGCTAAAGTCCTTATTTGTTTGCCTGATGCTTTTACTTAGGAGTAAAACAATATATGCAAAAAAAAAAATCCTACTTTTACAATCACTGTGCTTGAAGGTGGTTATTGCCATTTTTTTTCATAACATTTCTGAGTAAAGGGGTAAAGTACAAGCTGGTGTAAATCTGTGTGGTTCTACTGAACTCACTCAGCTTGAGTTCTAATGAACTGAACCAAAAAAGTTATTGCATGTATATGATTCTGTCATTTAATGGTTTTAAAAAATATCCTAAACTTTAATAGGTAGTGATCTAATGCCATGATCACAATGATAAAGTATTTTACTGATTTTGACTCACTCCAACACTTTTATCATAGTCACAGTTAAAAAAATTAGTTGACTTGCTTTTGATAAAGATCCAAAAAAATGCTACTGTTCATTTAAATTTTGATCTTATAATATTGCTTTCATTGCATTCTGTCATTTCCCATTGATTTTATGCTTTGCTTTCCTTTGAGGAATATCTGAGAATATCCTTGTTATCAGAAGGGTCAAAAGGAGAGTAAAAATATGCTGAAAATGTTAAAATGTGAGAGATGTTTTTAGTTTAAATGACCTGGGTTTGGATTCCACACAAACTTTAGCAAATAGATTCCATTTCATAATATCTTTGGTTTGAGGAAGACAAAGAAGTATAGACTTTTCCTTTTAAAAATGGTTTAATGATTAAAAAAATAGTGAAAAGAACCACTGAGTTTAATTTAAGCAATTATTTAGATCACATTTTAGTGTTTATTTTTAAGAGGTATTGAGTGGCAGTGCTTGTTGCAAAATACTTCAAAACTCTTCTTTCATTGTCACATGCTATTTTTTCAAATATTTTTTCACATAAAGAAATTGACTTTGACATTAAGTGTTAGCTGCAGAATTGCATTTCTGCTCAGAATGAAAATGGTGCACTCAGCACACCCTATTAATATTCCTTCAGGCATTCATTTGATGTGGGAAACACAAATTCAGATCTTGGTATGGAAGTAGGTAAGGAGTTGCATTTTTTCTTCCTATCCTCCTCCATACCAAACTAACTTTCTGATTATTCTAATACCAAATGTTTTAGGCTTTTCTGAGAGAGGAGAATGGACAATGTCTTAGTTTCATCCTGATGCAGTCCTTCTGAATTTATGTACAAGTGTACATATCTCTTGCAGAGTTATACATCTCTTCCTGGAGAGAACTAAAGCAGTCTTGTAATTCAAAGTGATGTTATGCACTCAAAACTAATTCAGTCTTTATACACTTTTTTTTTTAAAAAAAAAAACAGATTTTGATATGTTTAGTATTGTTGCAAGAAAGACTAAAGGGCTGCTCTTCAAAATTCAATGACTTTTTTATTATTATTATTTTTATAATAAACCCACCAATTGAGATTCTTATAAGCTCTTCAAAAGTCTCACTGAGATGCTATTTCCTATGAAGCAACAATAATTTTGCTTTCAAGAATTGCCCCAACAACTATGCCAAGTGTATGCCAAGTAATTTATTTAGGGTATGAATATACTAAGCTCTTTAAACTCTTATGATTTGCTTATGACTAATCATGTGGTATTACTGTGCTTCAAAATCTCAATCAAAAAGGAGATCCTACGAAGTGTTTCAGCATCCACTGTTTGGGCACCACAGCATGCCTGCCTTACATGAACTCTTTGTACATGTTTGAAGGAGATTTACTTGATTATTTTGTAAACTCCATGCCAGCACAAGATTGTTTCCATCTCTACCTTCTGGACTGGATTGCCAAATCAGGATTAAGCATATAGATTACCTGTGAAATCTGTATACCAGTACACTGCAGCACCTCTGAGTGATGATCTGAAAGACTCAAGAGAGAGAGAAGAGACCCTTTGTTCTTTGTCTTTCAAAGCTGCCTTTGAAATCCTCTCTCACAATCTCTTTCCAAAACAGAGGACCTGTTGCATGAACAGATATATTTCTCTTGATGGTCTCTGTATTTACAGTACCGAGAAGGATAACTCCTATTTTCATATAATAGCTGCAGCATGGATGGTCATGATTGTCTTTATTGCCATTCCTGTTACATCAACATCCACTCTTCTGTTACCCTGTCATTACACTCACTCAGACTCTGTCTGACTTACTGATGTGAGGCTGATAATGTTTCTGTGTTTCATTCTACACGTATGAGTTTCATGAGAAGAAGGTTCAAATGGTTCATTCTCTCTGGTGAAGCTCTCTGAGAACTGAGACTAGGTTATTTCATTTACTTCTCTGCCAGACCAAGATTGTTTCTTTCCCTTTGAATTCAGAGTAGGTTAATCAGGGTAGCAAATGAAGTTATTCATTGTACTAATAAAATACAAATGGAAGTTCAAAAGCACAGCCAGTTTTGGTCATTTGTCCATCTAAAAATCTAAAATAAAAAATAATTATACATCATTTACCGACTATTATGGGTCATGCTGCTGCAGATTTGTAGCTCTTTACAGAAGAATCTTTAATATAGACTTAGCAGAAATAGCAGCAGTACATTTTTTTCTGATCATCTCAACTAAAGCAGGTCTCAGGAACTGGAGAGAGCTTAAGGTTAAAGTCTTCTGTGCAGCATCGCTGTCTGCCTATATTTATCCAACACCTAGCCTTGAGACCAAAAAAAATCCATTGCATAAATCCAAGTGACAATCACAGAGGTAATATATCCCCCATCACCTGACTAAGTCCAGGGAGGGGAATCAAGTCATAGCATTGTCTGGCTGGCAGTCCTAAAACCATCACAAAAAAGTATCTGTGGATTTGGACCGCATTTATCTAGGGGATGAACAATACCCATATGTTCACCAGATGACTACAGAGTTGGGTTGATTGAGTCAAAGTTCAGGGCTGCAACAAAGGATAACTTGTTTCTTTAGGACTGGCTTTAATTAGGACCCTGTTTACAAAGAAATGTTTAAAAAAATGAATATTCCAAAACATGTAGAAGGACCATTGTTCCTTGTTATCCCTCTGTTTATTTTTTAGAAGGTTCTATTCAATTCAATTATTTTATAGTTTACTTTCATTAAGCATTTATTTCAATTATAGTAATTCAAAGTTGAGATTATAGCATATGTATTTTTCCTAATTCAGAAAATTAAATATAGATAGTATTGCTAGGTGATGTGTACACTCACTGTCGTAGTCTCACTCTTTATATATGTATGCAGTCAGGAATTAAGACATAAATATCTCTTTATATATGCCCTGTAACACACACACACAGATGTATACATATGTATGTGCATGTGCCTACATAATGGGATCTAGATACATATGTATGTGTGTATAAAATTCTAGTTTTTCTTCATCTATTAAGCTACATACATTTGGAAGAGAGGGCACAGAAGGATCTGGTTTCTATTTTGTTTCCTGTTATGGAAACAGATTGAATGGAGTTCTGCATCATAATATTCGTAAGAAATGTGTTACCATTCTTTTACATTTCAAAGTTTTTATCTAAAGCACTGTGAATATCATCTATAGGAAAAATGTAGGACACCTTTCTCCTTGATTAATCTGTCTAATGTTCTTACAAGAAATAATTATGAGCTGGACTGTGAATGTATTTGTCTTTTATACATTTGTAAGTGGAATGAAGGAGAATAAGAGTCCCCTTTATTCTTAAACTAGTTAATCACACCTCAAGCTTAATGGGGCTACACAGCACCTTAAATGCATAAGTAGAGATAAGAAGAAAAAGGTAGAGAAATTGTCCAAAAGTTCTGATGCTGAATGGCATGTATTGTAATACATGGGATGAATACATTGTAATACATGGAATCATCTTTCCATGACTTATGCAGGTTCATGAAGATGTTCCAAAAGCAAAATCATTCCCAAAGATAACAATAAACTTGCACAACTTGGACAAAAAGCCTGCTGTAACGTAAATGTACATTTTGATGCTTGCTTATTCATTTCAGTAGGTGTAATTAAGTAATTGGGTTTTTTTAATAAAAAACATTTAATTCTTTAAAATCATGATATATTTTAAAAAAAAAATTATATCTAGTTGTCTAAAGCAAGCAGTCTAAAACACTAACTAGACAGGAGATGAGAGTCTTTAAGGTTGAAAGAAAACAGTTGGTGACACTCATAGAATATTCACATGTTGTCACTAGTACCTAATAATGAGGGAGTCGATCTATTTGCTATTTCCTATGTTGTATTTATGGTATCTCTGCTGGTATGAGAGGGACATATTCCCATTCAATGAAAATAAAATATCAACAGAACCTGATTTCTAACCTTAGAACTTTACAACTGCCAAATCCTACAAAATGTAAAATAAAAGCAACACAAGTCAAGTGACACAAAACCATAATTACTTGGAGCATGGGAAATTCAGTTGGAAATCGGTGTATTTACTTATTTTAAACCATCTGAGTGATCAAATACCGAACCTTAGAAAGGGTAAGACATCTCTGTCTTTGGAGTTGTTCAAGACTCATTGTCCTGAACAATCCAGTCTCATGAAACCAGTTTTGAGCAGAAGGCTGGACTAGATGGCTACCAGACATTCCTTCCACTCTATAGCCTTCCATGATCAGTACATTTTAAATCCAGAAGATTTTAAAACTAAATTAAGATAGTAAATTCTCCTTTCTCCTCTGGTGTTCAGACTCATTATTTAGGGGAAATAATTCTTTGTTTGTTTGTTTCTTCCCATGACAGGGTCCTAGGTCTTACTGGCTTCTCTAGTTATCTGTTGCAACTGCTGTGTTTGAATATTACCCTGGACCCATGAATTTTTTTGTTCTCTGTGGTTTCATTAACTTCTCATTTTTAAGCCTATTCTGCAATACAGTGTTTGTCAACTGTTACTTCATAAACAGAAGACCTAACATGGAAAGATTCACATTAAAACTATATATTTTGTAAAAAAAAAAAAAAAAGCTGCCATTTTTTAATATATCTGTTTATCCTCTAATCTGTTTTTTCTTCCCTCTATCTTACCTACTTTCTGCTACACATGTCATCTGAAGTTCTTCAGTAACCATAATGTGTCCAAAGCATGAACTAAACAAGACTACATATCTATCTATCTATCTATCTATCTATCTATCTATCTATCTATCTATCTATCTAAATATATATATAATGTATATATGTATATCCATACACTTATGTGCATAAGTACATACACATACACAAACATATAAGCTAACATTTCCTGACAGTGCTGATGCAGTAATTTTTTTTCAGACTAGAACTAAGAATAATGAAAAAAGAATCGTAATCGAAAAAAGAATCAGTATAGCTATTGATTTTCATGAATCTACCTGTGATCATGTTACAAGACAAAGAAAATTGAACCAAAATACTTGTTGGTAGAAGGCTTTTTTTTGTTGCACCAACTAAAGCAAAGGGAACATGATAAAAAATGTCCTTTTCTTCCTTCTCAGTTTGAAACAATCCAAACACAATGACTTAAGCCTGTTTTAATTTGTGGTTTATTTTGGAACCACATAAAATTTTAATTTTGTCTACATAAAATAACTCTCTGTGTTTCTATCTGTTTGGCTGTTTATTTTATTTTTTTTAAGGGTCAGACCAGGTTTTCACACATGTAGCTGTGAGAAGATCTATTTTGGATGGGACTCGCTACAGCACAAGACAATAACTTTATTGTTTCAAGCTTTATTGCATTTCTGCAGGAAAGAGTAAGTTTGGATCATCTTTCCTTCAGAGATAGGGCTCCACAGAAGCCCAGATGATGAGGAATTCTCTGACTCAGATTATTCCTCTGATACCTTGATGCAGCCTTTTCCTTTTCGGGTTTATAGGTTGTCTTTGAGCTTTCAGCACATCATTCTCACCTCTTCCTACAACTGGAAGACCATGTAACATCCTGGCTTGGTATTTTATTAAAGAGTCTGAACCAGTGCAAGCTTGTACAAACCCAGGCTTTAATTTTGACCACTGATCAGCTATCCCACCAGGTAAAGTTGCCTGCATGCATTTTACGTCAACTGCAAGCTGCGCTGGACACTTTTCTTGCTTGGTTCCACTTAGATAAATGCAGCCCTTTTTTCCAGACACTTTCAAACAATGTAGATACATTGTTTTCATCTGCTGTGTGGAATGCTGAGAATAACAGAGAAAAAAAATCAAAATTGTAGTCTATTGAATAAGAAATTGCTGATTAGATGCAAGGCTGATGGTGGACACCTAGTGGATTCAATAATCTCAGGGAGATCAGCCAGCAAGAAAGAAAGTGGATCACAGATTAGAATTTATTTAAACACTTTTCATGATCTTTCTTTATTGACTTAAACTCTGGCTGATCTTTCAAACTGAGGAGATTTAAAAATATATAGCCTCTGCTAAGTTTATACTATTGTTATCTGTGCTAGACAGATTTTAAACTATTTACTCAAGTGATAGCTTGAATTTTGTTCTGCTGTTAAATGTCTAGAAAACTGCCTGGAAACTAGAAATTTGATGCTTCTTATTTGTGTTTTGGAGCCTACATAGATGTGCTGATCTTGTAGGTAGGAAAATATTTAATTCTTTTTTTTTCTAAATTCCATTATTGCAAATTCATCTTGGGATCTGAAGGCAAGCTGAGTTCACTCTTTCTTCAGCATCACCATGAGTAATACATTTTATGCTGCCCACCTTTTGCCCTCCAGTATCTTCGTATCACACTTTCAAACTGCCTTTGAAATGATCTTTAAGACATATTCTAAAAATATAGGATTTAGCAACTCAGGCAATGATTTGTGAGGCAGAATTACTCTTTCTCTGAAATATGTCAGCTGTAGAGTTTTAATAGGGTTAAAAATACTTTTTTTTTTTTTTTTTTT
>PTEX01000328.1:466942-496602 GCA_003342815.1 Eudromia elegans
GAAAAAGAAAAAGAAAAAGAAAAAGAAAAAGAAAAAGAAAAAGAAAAAGAAAAAGAAAAAGAAAAAGAAAAAGAAAAAGAAAAAGAAAAAGAAAAGATAGGAAAATAAGAGAGAGAAAAAATAAGGACTACGACAGCCTAAAAACACATTTGGGTAGGGTAGGATTTCTTTCATCTAACTTTATTTTTCTTTTTATAATTTTTTCTTTTTTTATATATATATTTCTTTTATCTAACTTTCAAAATGTTACATATGTATTATAAGTATGTTATTCAAATTCCATGAGTAGTTAAAGAATAAAGTGGGAAATTTCCAGAGAGAAATTTCCTCTGTTACACGTATAAAATAGGTAGGATTAATCATCCTGTGGAAGTGTCCGTCTTTCTCCATTGGCTAAAAATTATGCAGGAAATCTAGATAACTAGGTTAGACAAGACACCTATGGTAATTTTAAATTGGAACAATCCTATTTTCAGGAAAATCTGATAATAAATGCTTTATTTCTAAATAAGCTTAGTATTGCCAGCTGATTCTGAATGTAGTTAAGAACTTTCAGAAAATTAGATGCTTAAACTAAAATGCAAATGATGAATTCAAAGTGTGTGTTCAGACAAGAATTTTAGTGAATTCTCAAGCCTGGTCTTTTGGGGGCACAAATGGATTTGAAAGGCAGCAATCCTTTTTGTCTCTTACAGTCGTGTAAATTGGAATTTGATAATCAGATATTATTTGCAAAAGCCAGATGCCAGATAGAGACATAGCTTCAGTACAGGCTTTTTCCATGCTCAGAACTGTGGTTTCTTTCATCTTTATTTTTTTTAACCATTCTAAAGTGGTTAGATGGGTGGGTTGATCTGAGCTGTTGTGAGGCACCTAACTGGGCAGCATATTGAGCAACTTTATTTACCAGCATATGAAAGCAATGAGGAAATCTACTCCACAGAGGATCCAGAAAGATAAATTCTTTCCAATAAAATGATGAATACAGATATTCAATATCTGAAGATCCACAGAAAGTCTTTCATCTGTTTTGTTAGATAATATGTTTCAGTGAGCTTTCCCGCATTAAAAAAAAAGTGTTCTGTTGTTCTTTCTGCATACACATGTTCTTTATGATTTTTTTTGGATCAAATTGGATGTTAACTTAGCAAAAATATCTGATTCTCGCAAGTCACCATCAGAAAACCTCATGATCAAGTAATAGTAACAGATAAAAGAGCAGATATGAAAAAAAATCCTTCTCTTTTCCAGCTACTTTTAAATACTCTCAGCTGTGTGAATTTGGAGGAAGTATGCTACTTGCATCAGAGTTTGCTTTCATTGCCAGAGTCCCTGCTTTATGGTTGCGGTGGTAGTGATGACGACAGCAGGCCCAGAAGCAATGTTTTGAATATATATATGCCCTCTCTCAAACCCAGAATCAAAGAAAAGCCTGTGTGAAGTAAGTGAAAGATATGCAGCTGATTTAGCTCCTTGCAAGACTATTTATTTCTCCGAGGACATTCCTTGCTTTGATCAGTAACTTATCATAAATACAAACAGAGCAATAGCATAAAAGAGTATTTTGCTTGGGAAGGAATAACATGTCCTAAAAATGCTGCGAGCCCATAATCTCTACAATGTGGTATGGCTCCAGATCAAGGGCAATCCTTTCTGCTATTTCTTGGTGAACAGACAGTGTTGTTGGATGCTTTGAAAAACGTTTTCCCTTCTTCTAGTAACAACCTGTATAGTAAAATAAAGGTCTTTTTTTTGGTCCCCACTACACAAAGCAAGTGTAACCTTTTCCTTCAGTGAATGGTAGACATGAGAATGACACAGCTAATGTTCAAAGCCAAATATTTAATAAGACGTCATTAAAATGTTATATCCAGTGTTAAACCACTTAGACATTTCTACTTCTCAATAGGATGCTCACTGAGAACAGAGTTTTCTTCCTCTCTGCAACTTGTGTATCTTGAAAGTCCCCTGGCTGAGTAAGGGAAAAAATCCTAATATATAGACATTACAAAAGAAGGGATTTAAGAGAAAAATTTGAATGAGAAGCATACCTTACTCACTAGGATTGAAGTTTGTATTGCTCTTTCTCCTACATTTTTATAAAAGGAAGAAAACACTAAAGTGCACAGCAAAGCATAGCTTAAATCTATACGTTGGGTTAACTTGCTGACTTACAAAGGAGAGGAAAAAAAAAAAGAAAGTCTGAAGGAAAAGAATTCATATTTTGCAAAGCAACATCATTTGTCTCCTATGGCCCCAACAGCAAACATTAGTACAATTACTACAGGACACAATTCATGGCCCAGAGTAGAAAGATAACTTCATTTTTCAAGGTGCTTCCCCAAAATCAGCTAAATATCCTGCAGTTATCAAACTATATTGTCTGTACACAGGCAAGTGACAGAAATAATTGCACTTGAACCCAGCCACACCAGGGAGGATGACTTGCTTCATCCTTCAAATGCAGGAATTCCCATTACATAAAAAAATAACATCTGGAAGGTGTTATAGAATAGTTTGATTTTATTTATGAATTGTTCTTCCATAGATGATGCAATTATCCTCTAGGGGAAAAAAATCTTTCCATTTATTTCTTGTTTGTATCACTAAGCTTGCACCATAGCAGTAGCTACAAAAAAATTGTTAACTGAGCGATATTACAGAATCGCTGGTGTCAGTCATTCACTTGTGCCTGAAACTAATGAAGAAAGGATAAACAAATATATTTTTTTCATAAGCGTGACATAAGGTCATGTATCTTTCAAAGTGAAAGATGGAATATTTTGAACAGTTTTGAATTAAAATTATATGAACCGACTGCCTCATACTGGGAAAAAAGAGGGGTGAAAAAAAGAAAAAAAATAGATTTTCATCATTTTTGCAAAGAATAGTACTTTGTTCACTATTAAATAAATAAATAAATAAGTAAAATAAAGCAAGAAAGAAATGCAGGAGAAAAACAACAGAAGAATTGGTAGCCATAACAGATTTTTTTTTTTTTCATGAAGCTAGGTCTAGGAACAAGTAGCTGAGTGCATAGAGTGCTTGACAAAACAATTTAGGAAAAACAACTGTTTCAGCAAAACAGTAGAAGAAAAGCTGACTGCATAAACTGAAGCTAATGAAGAGAAGCAGAAAGCACAAACTCCTCTTAAATGTAAGGGCTTACTAGTGAAAGACCAGATAGGTGAAGTCTGAGAGAAAAGAGGTTTCAAAGACACTACCAGAAGATGAACTGACTCTAGAAATTTATTTGTTGTCCTTTCCATCCTTTCTAAAGTGAAACACAAAAAAAGTCTTTATTTTATTTTTCCATGAAAATATTTTTGTTTCTTGTGTAGAACATAGTGTCCTGATACATCAACCTTTGACAAAGGCACAACCATGCACTGCTCTATTCTCTCTACCTGAAATGCACATGCAAAAAGGAAAAGATCTGCATCAGAACCTCTACAATCAGAATTCCAAATTTACCCAATTTTAGTTTCACACATAATTAAAGTTAGCATAAATCAATGAAAATATTTCAGATTTCATGTTTTGAAGTTTAGCAGCAATTCTTTCTTTGCTGTAATTAAGTAAAGTATTTTCTTGGATCTCAAAGTTACTGTCTCAAAGGACATATATGTCAAAAGTTCAGGTTCCTATTTAGAAAGTTAAAAACATTTCTGTGGGTCTTCTTTGATCAATGAATTATTTAGATAGTAGTTGACTTTTTTATGATAACAGTGAAGTGTTCAGTAAATCAAAAAATCTGTAATTTATAATGTTTGGAACTTTTCTACAGTCCTTTAGGCTACCAGACTGGTCATCTAGCACATGGTTTTAGATAAGATGAAAAATAAGAAATTATTTATATGAAAGAAAGTTCATAAGAAAGAGATATTCTGTCTCATTTTACACACTATTTCACTGCTATTTTCTTTGTTATTGTTTTTCTTCTCAGCTCTGATGGAAATCAGACTAATTAAGTCATAATATGTTATTGCTCTTTTTGATATAGGGAGAAATATTTTTCCTAAAATTTATTTTTCTTTCTTGAATTATTTCAGGATTTCGGGATTTGTTGCTGTTATGAATCAGTAATAACAGTAAGAGTTTGCCCTGATAACAGTTTAACATAACACTCTGGATGGGTAGACAGTTCACAGATGCAGTGGGCTGATCATACTCAATTTCAATGAAATTATTACCTTTTAATAGCATTCTCTTCTCTTCCAAGCAGCATTCAAAATAATGTTCCACTTTTTCTTTGAATACTATTTACTAGGCTTTTCTGTTTTTTTTGTTTTGTTTTGTTTTGACAAAGTCATTGCAGTGGGAGATCTACCATCTATGGAGAAATTCAGAGTGATTCACTCAGCTGAATAGAAGTTACTATTTTATGCTTGACAATGACCTTGCTTAATTACAACTGAAAGCACAACCTGACTTGACAGAATAAGCTAGGGAAAAAGCAAAGTATCAGCTGTCTACCATGCCACCTGGTTTCCTAAATCCGTCTAAGGCAGTTCTTTAATCTGGGGGAATAGTAGAAAGTGAGTGTTTTCTGCTTTGGCTCCTAACCCCACCCTATCCAGAAACAGCAAAGTGTGTCATTTCTTATAATACTGAATTTCCCTGTGGTACTTGATACAGCAAAACATACAATCTGCTGTCCTGCCTTCAAGAGATGACAAGGACAAATTAACATGTCCTTCCAGTCAAGCTGAACTCAGCTAGCTGTTGCCAAGAAAATGTCCCTTCATTTCCAGAACCTGCAGTTGCAGAGAAGTATAAGGCTCCACTGCACTTCCCACTTTAGTCCAAAGCCATATAGAACTGACAGGGGAAATGGTGAATACCAGCAGATGATCCTTAGTTTGGTGCATCCAGCATGTTAAGCGTAAACAGCACCACCTTGTGTTCTCAGCCATGCCATTTGTAAGACTCAAGCCTACTGCAAATCATTCCTGTACACTCTTTTCTATAGTAATTAAAAAAACGCTCTTTACTGTGCCCCTGGGTTAATATAATTTGTTTTATTCACAGCCTAAGTCATTTGCCTCCCCGCAGCACACTGCTGTATTATATCTACCCAGCAGTGTTGAGGGAGCAAGTAGAGTACATTTCAAGGTGTACATAAATCCAGCTCAGGTTGTTTCAAATGAAACAACAAGGTAAGTGCTATGTGCTTGACTCCCATAGGGAGAACTCATAGGAGGATAAAGAAAGATTCAGAAAAAAATCAAAGCTTTAACTTAGACTCCTTAAATTAAGAAGGAGAAAGAGAGAGAAAGACAGAAAAAAAGAGATAGAGAGAGAGGAGAGAGATGAATACAAAGAGAGAAGATAAAGAAATGGGCAGCCTAGAAATGTTATATAGGAGAGAGCCACAGACAGTGACAGAAATAGCAACGCATCTTTCTCTACTGGAGCATCCTTTACTGAAAACTGATACTAATATCATATTCCTATGTCTAACCGGCTTGAAGTCACAAAGACCAGCTATTAGCTTGGATAAAAAGCCAGAGTAGATTTTAAAGAGTTCTAAAAGGACATATTTCAGAAACCAAATGTTCCACAAGAACAGCTCTCCTGATACAGACTATGGAGCCAACTAACTTAATGCTTTCTCTTCAGCAGCAATCACAACCCGCTTTTCTGTCTAGAGAAAAACAACTCCTAGTTTTGAGCACAACTCCTAGTTCT
Source organism: Eudromia elegans (assembly GCA_003342815.1). NCBI lineage: Eukaryota > Metazoa > Chordata > Aves > Tinamiformes > Tinamidae > Eudromia > Eudromia elegans. The sequence goes on from PTEX01000328.1 coordinate 472,634, forward strand.
AGACGTTTCTACACTGTCATCTGCAGAGATGATTGTGTGATTGAAAAGAGATATACCAAGTATAAAATGTATATCTGTATGGGATGGTCATCTGAAGCTGCAGGAAAAGAAAAGCATGCACAAAGCAAAATGATTGCAACTCTGTTACAGGAAGGACATATTTATGATGGAAGGTTTAATGCCTGCATTTTGTCTAGGAGATGCAAGTAATTAAATTTGAATGAGGAAAGATATCATCTTATATAGTAAATGTAAAGACATAAGTATCACAGGGAAGGAAAAAAGCTGAAGCAATGGGACCTGCCAAAAAGGAAAACTTGACCAAGAGCTAATTTGGGTGAAATAAGAGAAATTTCCATGGGAGTTTTTAACAATGGAGCCAAAGAGTTATCTGGTTCTCTGTGGACACTGAAGACAACAGAGAAGCCAAGAATGAATATTCAAGGAATCTGCTGTGGTCATAGGCCACAGAGAATATTTTAAAAGTCAGTCTTGGGAACAGGGAACAGACTGCTTCTTTCATTCGATTCTCTCTCTGTTCCAAGAAACTGGATTCTTCAGTTAACGGTATATTTAACTAGTCCTCCATATTTTAGGAGTGATCCAAGTTTAAGGAAAGTACTGCAATGGACTCAAATGGTCTAGATCTCTAGATAGCTATAGTGATCACAAATATCAGTAACCTGCACCCTTTGCTTGGCATGGTGCAATAAAGTTTTGCCTGTGTCTAGCATGAGAGAAAAAAACTTACCTAGTACACTGGATTAAAAAAAAGCTCAAAGGTAATATTTTCTTGATGTTTATACATGTTTTGAATAGTATTAAAGTCCACCCATTGGTTTCTTTTGAACTATTCTAGGGAAAAATCCTGGTCCATGATTCCATAAATATAATATTGGAGTAGGTCTTTGGACTATTCAATATCATTTACCACTGTAACAGTGCAAAACTGTTTTATTTTTCTACTTTTCATCTGTGAAAGATCTTTTTAACCCTGTTCAGTTGTGAACAGGACAATGCTAGTCATAAAATAATATACTTTATGATAAACTAGTATATTCCTTACTGTTTCTTTATAAAGAATAAGACGTTTAAAAATAATTAAATGGATGTTTATTGAAATTAGTTTTCCCACTTTGGAGGAATTTAAATAATTAATTTTAACTAAGGAGAGGATTTGCTAAGAGTAACAGAGAGATTAAGACATACATCTAAATCAACATGGCTCTAGAAGACTTACAAAAATTTTTTTCCTTGGAGTTCTATGGCTACATTTATTTAGTGAAAAGATTGCATTGCTAAAATGACACTGTCATTTCATTGTTTTGGAAAAATGATGGAAAGCAGCCATAATAAACATCAAGAAAACATTTCTTCCTAAGCAGTAGAGAGAGAATTACCTGTCATATCTGACTCACCATTTCCTATATCTATTCAAACAGAGCCTCATTGTTATTGACTAATTGGAAGAACAATGGTGGGCATACAAAATCTTCTGAAAAAGATAATGAAAGCACTGGATTCTGACTGTTCTATTAAAAATGTAGCAATTCATCATTTAGCATCATTAGTGGCTGATAACTGGGATTGTGTCTATAATACCCTTTTGAGTTTTTATTGTGTTTCAGTCAACATAAAGCATAGGTTAACTGTAATAGCTGTCTGTATTAAAATTTAGATACTGCCTGTTGAAAATAGATAGTAATTCGGTGATTATTCATATTTTTAAACATTCTTGATTGCACTAATTTATTATTCAAAATTAAAGTGCATAGAGCATATGGATTTTTTTCCTTTTTTAACTTTTTTTGTGGCAGTGATGAATGGCAGATAGTTTGTAACACTGAAGTTTAATAATTAAAATGACTTTTATTATTCTGTTTACTAGATTCCTCTTTCTGCAGTCTCTTGTAATTTTGCCACATTATTAATAACAAATCTTGCACAGCAGCACCTTCTAATAGAACCCAGCATGGACAATTTTCCATGTAGATTCAATGTCTGCCTATATTTCACTAATCCCTTGATTGTTCCAAGGGAAAATAATCGGATCCCTGTTGTGTTCCTGATGCTCTGAGTATTCATAAAGATAAATAACAAGATTCAGTACATCTAGAGACCCAGGATCTGCAGCTGCTCTTTGGCCTGGCTAAAAAGGGCCACACAAGGAGCCTGGCTGATCCTTCACTGAAGCTTTGTCACGATTAGCATAGCTTCATTTGTAGACTGTAACTAATTGCAGAAGCAATATGGTGTTAAGCTAGCCAGGAGACATTTCAACTGAGAAAACTCCAATGCCTTTTCTTGCTTGAGAGTCATTCTAAGACCTAGCTCACCTCTCAGGGGAATTAAATCAATAACAAACCAAGGTAAAGTCAAGTTCTTTGTAAATTCTTAGTAATACACGGCACTGTTATGGAAACTTTACACAAGTTTAGTTGGCTTAGTGCGGTTAAAGAGCACTATTTTCTATAGCTGTCATCATACAAAGCAAGGACTTGACTCATTCATCTGCTTTGGCTGCCAGGTCAAATCACAGGGATTTATCTGCTCACCTGGGAATAGCTACAGACAGAAGTTCACAGCAAGGTGCATGCTCTTTGCTCCTGCTTCATAATGAAATACCTGAACTGCCCAGCTTCAGTGACCCTCACAGAGATAAGCATATCTTTAAACTTAGAAGAATACTTTCAGACTTTTCTGCAATAGATTTTTACAGAGTAATTATTTCAGATTGCATTAGCCTAAAAATATAACAATCTTTGAATCTGATTTTCATCTGTTCTAAGCTTCCTTTTTAATGTATGCGCTCTAAAGTGGAAATATGAGAAGGGATTTAAAAATCTTGTAAATTATTTTTGTACCAATTTTAAAGGTATTTTACATTGTGGGCCTGATAGAGCTTTTACTGTAAACAAGATTCTATTGTATTAATCATCTCGCACAGAAAAAAAAAAAAAAAAAAAAAGGTTTTCAAACTTTTAGGAATCTTTCTGTCCATATTGATGTTGGAACTCCTCATGCCATCAAAAAAAAAAGAAGATTAGGCTACTGCAAAAGGGGCTTTGAAAATGCTTTCTAGATGTTTTATGTACTATTTTGTGTTTAACTATATGAGTGAACCCCTTTCATAAGGGGAAAAGAAAAAAAAGACTATTGCATGAACTCTGCAGTCAGAGGATACCAGAAACTTTGATCAATTGAAAAATCAAAACCAAAAACAACAACAAAAAAAGAAAGTAACCAGAGAGTTGTTAGAAAAAGCTAAATTTCATCGATGCCAGTAAGTATTTTTGCTCAAGGATGAGACATCAAGAGTTCAATTCAAGACCTCTTTGAAATCATTAAGAAGATTTTGGTAGTTGTAGCAGGTGTCAGATGAGGCAAACTGTGATTCTGAATCCTAAAAATCAAAGCAGCCCTTCAAGAATGACCACTTGTGCTCAGTATTTTGGGAGATATGAAGACTAAATAATTTGGCCCCTGTTCTTTAACATTGGCAGAAACTTGTCTCCTGCAACATTCCATCTTGGAGTTTATAATTAGGAGTATATTTAATGTTTCTAGCACCATGGCCTCACTTACCCCATGACCATGGTCAGTAATTAAAAGGAGTTCACAGAATGGCTTAAGTTTTTCCACTACTTAGTTCTCTATTCACAGAGATGCCAGACCTGCATTTCCCTGTTAGTTAGGACTGGCCTCACATGCCAGAAATGAGCTATTTCCTTGTCCTCTTTACAAAAAGAAAACATTCTGACATTAGCCCTCTTTCTGATCTATCCACAGAATAAATAGGACAACAGTTCTATCAGCAATGAGCACTTTTCTCTGAATTTGTTTCACTTGAGTCATCTAAAAAAATCAATTAAATTAAAACATGAAATTGAGCTATTTTATATTTTATCTTCAAAAATTAGCAGTTTCCTCTCTTTTAAGTGTAGCAAATGGTACAGACATAAAAAAGATTCATGTGCTACAGCTTTACATGATTCTGTTAAGGATATTATACATATATCTGCTGGTTAAATTAAAAGTAAATTGCACAGTGTTGAAATATGAGATTTTCTTTTACAGTATAATTAAACACAGAAATCAAATATTTGTAGGGAGGATATTAGAAACACAAGTAGAAATTGAAATGTATGCCATTCCTGATAAGGGAAATAAGTCTTACTAAAATGTGCCTTGCAAACTTCCAGAATTTCAGATAGCCTATAAAGTGGTCATCTTCCCTTCTGATAGAGTAAATATTACCCTGATATTTGGTATAAATAAATGAAAATTTCCATCTCAAATCGTAATAAAAGGAAACTAAAGATATCATAGCATCTTTATCAAAGAAAGGGAAATAAGTTTTGCATTAAATCATTTATGTATTCATTTGATAGCATAGTGATTAAAAGAATCAGAAACAAAAAGATGTAATCAAGCACTTAAGTGCACAAGCAATGTGTGATAGTAATTTAAAATATACACATAAATATACTTTTTTTTCTAATGTATGCATGCATCTTACATAAAAAATGGGTTTTAAAATCTGAACTTTGACATGTCTTGGTACATCTCTTCAGAAAATCCTTCTTTGATTTAGAAAGATTTATGTCAGCTCCATTTCAATACAGTGCGAAAAAGCAGCATATGAAGTGTATACTCAAGACATTGTTAATGTCAGACCTTTTTTCTCTTACAAATAACAACCCATGTCATGTCATTTATAAGAGTTTTTTTGTAAACAACTTTTTGAAATGTTAAATTTTCATGAAACCTCTGACATTAAAAAGTAAAAGAAAGATGACTTCACATACAGTTTCTTGCTTAGAGACCTATCTCTACTTTGCTTAGTTGTGAATTCACTAAAAGTATGCGTTACATCAAATACTGTTCACAAGATTTATTACGCAACATAACTCTGTCCCCTAACATTCAGGTTTTTAGTATACTAAAACTGGATCAGCAGGAAGGAAAAAGTCATGGCATACTTTAAAAGCAAATCAATGAATTTAAAATCTGTATGATTAAAATTCATATGACTCTTTTTCCAGAAAAATGAACATATTAAGTTGGTTCAAAACTTTCATATATATTAAAAAGAGTAATTTTCACACTATTCAGAGGTCTGCTGCAAAGGTTTGTCGTGATACCACTCTGTAACGAATCCAGTTATCACTACTATAATCTATACTGAATTTTTGCTGAGGTGAACAAGAATATACATATAAAAATACTGAAACTCAAAACAAACAAATTCCTTGTTCAAAAACAAGAAATGGACTGACTTCTGGATTTAATGGGAGCTGTAAGCCTTTTATGATTTATCTCTTATAACAGAAACAAAAAAAAAATGGACCTTTGTAAAAGAATTGTCTTCTCAGATATTAAAAATTAAAGAATACTTTTTTTAAAAAAAATTAATGCCAATAAATCTATATAAAATGTCTGAAATGCCCACTAGTAGGTAAACACTTTCTTTCAGAATTTGTTCATCAATAGGCAGGTAATGTCATGAATGTGAGATACCTAGAGGTCTACACTTTTTTTATAATAGTTTTCTGCATATTTGTCAGATCATTACTAAATGAAAACTCATAATCTAAGTGATTTTGCTTTTAAAGAACCATGACAACTGTGTAATACATGAGATTATAATGGAAGAAACAGCAGCTCTTCACAAACCTAGAGCAGGAAGACTGACTCTTTCCCTGGCCATGGTGCCTTGATATTCTGCTGTCATTCATATTCCAGAGAGTCAAATTACCTCCATTACTTCTATATATTTTGGGTGTGTCCTGTGAAAATATAGATTTTTTTTTAATGAGAATTATAAGTTTGAAATTGAGTTTCCCGAATATATTTCAACGTTACTGACATTTGCTTTTGCAAAGACTCTCTTAGTAGTTGCAACTACACAGAATCAGTTTGGCTTTTGTAGGTTTCTATTTTTTTTCACTGTATTTTAAATTATCAAGTGCTGGAAAAGAATCTCATGTGTATGCCAAGTAGTACTACGGAAGAGGCACCTTAAGCAGCAGATCTACTTAGAATGCATACTTATGATTGTAAGTTTATTGATATGTTAAAATATTGCTCTGAATTAATTAATTTTCAATACATTAGAAGATCAGCAAAGGGATACATAGCAATTAAGCTACTTTAACATGCTTCTAAAGAATTTTTATTCAATATATCGATCATATAATGACATACAATAGTATATAAGACATATTACTATTAAATAATTAATATTTTTCTATGATATATGGGAATGATAACATATCAGGTCTGGGAGATGGTGTACGATGCCATCTTCATATTAGTTTCTATAAGGCTACATGCAAAAAAGTCTTTTTTTAGTGTGAGAGATGAGCAATTTTCTGTTGAAATACTCAATCTTTTGTCATAAGATGGTCCCATAACCATAAGGAAGAGGTATGTTACTTCCTCCTTCTGGGAAAAAAAAAAAGGAAAGGAAAAGAAGAGACAAATAGAAATGTAAATTATCACACATTAGCAGAGTAAAATGGGAATTATACAACAACACCTTTCAGTCAGTGCAAATAAAGAACTCCATTTCTGTTAACTCTGTTCCTCAGGGTTTAATTTTAAAAATCTTGCTTGAAAACTATATTTTAAATGATAAATTGAGATACATTTTTTCAGATACACGATATAGAAAAAATATAAAGTGCACATTATAATGTAGGCAAATAAAAGCAGAGGTAGATAAAGGAACTGTCTAAAAGGATAACAACACACTATATGAACGTTTTAGCTCTGCAGTAGCCTGAAGATCAGCAGAATACACTATAGCAAGTATTCCTGATTCAGCAGAATGAACCAGGTAGCCATTCATTGGATGCAAACATATTCAATCTTCTTTACTCTGGAGAGGGTTGTTCCTGAGTTCCTGCATAGAATTACTTGCTATCTTTGAAATGGCTGAACTTGCATGTGAGGTTGTATTTCAGCATGAAGCCCAGAAATCTCTCCTTAGTTTATAGAATGAGTAAATGATGAGAGATACTACATTGTTTTGTTTAGGAGTAATAATCATAATCACTATTGGAAAAAATAAATAAACAAATACAAACTCGCACACACATACACACACACATTTTTGTTTGATTTTTGATTGTTTTCTGATGATATGATATGAAAGTATCTCCTATGTGTCTTGTAAAAATAGGCTGACTTATCAGAGAGAGTCAGAAAAGATTATTATGCCAGATAACGCCACATATTTAAAAAATAATGTAAAAGAGCATCAAGAAATGATTAGTGTTCATTAGCTCACAAATCAAGTGCTTGATTTCCCATATAATTTCAGTGCCACAGAACCTTCTGGTCAAGTGTCCAGGCCCACTGGGACAATGCAATGTCTGAATATTGAAGGCTGGGATTCCTTATTGCAGCTGGGTTCCTTTGAGAGCAGTCAAGAAAGTGCATGTGAGGAGTGAAGGATTGCCTAAAAAGAAATAGAGAGAAACTCCAAGTAAAGGAATAAGTATGCCTTTCTTCTTCCATTCAAATCTTTAGTGTATGGTTGTGGACTGTATAGTAAGGTTAGTTTCTGCTCATTGAGGATTCAAACTCTTGAATATTTGGTTTGTTTGTTTGTTTCCGGAATAAAGGCAAAACAGAAAATGGAGTTTATTTATATATATATATATATATGTATGCATACATATTTACATATATATAAAGTAGAACTATGCTATGGGTAAAAATTCTTCATAAGATACTCATAGTTAGCTATAGATTCCCCACAAAGTGAGAAATCTAAATTCACCGTCTGTTTCTGCATGAGTTTACAGTTTCTGTACTATCCTAAGAGATGATAAGCATATTAGTTGAGGCAAGTTTGCTTCTGTTGTGCAAATAATATAATCTGAACAAGATCACATATATTGGTAAGACTTAAACAAAAACTGGAGAAGATAGGTCGTAATTATATTTACATTGAAAGTATAGCTGCTTTCTTTTCTGCTGAAACAAAGTCATTATGAATTCAAAAAAATGAGAGGCATGACGCCAGATAGAAAGCAAACAGATAAGTCTAGTGGATCAGGCATTCAGAGAGAAGACTCCAGGGGTCTGTTACAATATTTTGTTCAAGGACAGTCTGATATAAAGGGCACAAACATTATACGGCATAGATAATCATTCAAATGTCTGTGTGTTTACCTGTGCAAGTAACTATTAGTACCAAATTGTCAGCGAAGAGCATATGTAGGGGTCACTGTGTTCTTAGGTACGTATGACTTTGAGACATCACATAGGGAAATCCCTGTGTGACTGGAAGACTGTGCAAAATATTGTGCTTTATGCAAATGATTGACAGGCAGTAAGTGGACATTTTCTCTGGTATACACTACAGTCTATCTTGGGTAGCTGTGAATTGCCAGTCCTTCAAAAGCAGAATAGGATGATGCTGGCTGGTACAGGATTTTTTTGAAAACTCCAAAGGAGGTTTTTTTGCACCTACTTTGATACCTAGCTGAAATCAGGTGACAAGTGCCACCACTGGAAAAAAAAGTATCAGAATTGACTAAGAATTGGTTACAGAAGCTATAGAAGGTCAACAGGCTCCTCTTCTGGGGCACCTTCTCTCTGTTGTTGTCTTCCAAATGAGCAAGATGCAGCATAGCTTATTTAAGTAGTTGCACATTGGTGTCTGTTCCTTGTCTGCCTGGTTTTCCTAAGAAAAAGCAAGTTTATGTAATAGTTTTCTGTGCAAGGGCTTTGCACGCCTATCAGTTCTCTCAAATATTTTTTTGAGCATATTGGCTCAAGAGGAATAGTAGTATGCTACAGAAAAACAGCAAAACACGTTGCTTGGGAACTGTACCCCTTGTTTGGTCCTCAACATAAAATGGTAGGCACACTGCTAGTCTCACACAGCACGCAGGAAGCTGCAGCCAGGCAGTAATCAGCTCAAGCAGGCTTTCTGGCCAGTCAAACTCTGCATTTCCAGACAAACCCTCTCACTAGCAACTGCTCAGCCAGCAGGTTATGTTAAAGATAAAGGAGGGGAAAAAAGCCAAAAATGAGAGTGCTTTCAGTAGACCTGAAGCTTAGGGCTTTTCATGTCAGTTATAGATGGTATGACAATAAGAAAGAGGCAAGAGTTTTGCCACTTTCCTGTGAGACAAAAAAAAAAAAAAAAAAAAAAAACAAAGAAAATAAGTATTATTTCTGATGTTTACAGAAATAAGTAACAATTTTAATGGTTCTGAAAAATACCAGATGTCCACATCTTTTCCTATAGAACAATCACAAAATGTTCATCAGTAGCAACTGCCCATACTGACTTGCCTGTAACCCTTCACATTCTGATTCTCCAAGTAAGGAAATAGCTCACTGATAATTTCTCCAACAAAAATTCCCCGAAAGGGCAATTCCAGGCATTATGCCAAAAGAAGGACGTCAGGATAAGGACAAAGCATGTCACACTTCAGAGAGTCTGCATAGTGGCTGCAGTTTGCGGGGAACTTCTGTAGAGGATGAAAAATTATGTCAGATATCTCTTCAGATCAAAGGAAAGAAAGTATCAGACGTATGGCTTAAAGCCACCTCATCTTGCTATCTTCCTACTGTGCTGAAAATGTTCTGCTATGTATGCTACAAAATCTTAGCCATTATGCTGAGATTGATCAGAATAATTTATTTGCAAGTTGGAGTACCTTCCTATGATTTAAATTAAATATAATATGATTTTCAAGGTTATTTAAAATGCTGTGTTCTGAATTGCTTATTTTAGAATGAGCACAAGGATATCCAACAGCAGCCTGCAGTTGGAGTTAGAGGACATGGAAGGAGGTGCTATATCCACGGCACTTCACCTTTGAAAAAAGAGCAGGGAAATAGTGCTATTCAGAGCTCCTCCTTTCCTGGTCCCCCACAACTCATTTCACAGCATTTGAACAGAGGAGAGTGAGTGATACCAGAAAGGACAGGAAAAACAGTGCCTATCTAATGGACAGACGGGTATTAAGATGACATCAGGCTTGGGATATGCAAGTATTATTCAGGCAGTCCCAGAGGATTTACAGCGGTACATTTTTTAACATTGAAGAAGTTATAGTGGGCTAAGTGACTTACTTTTAATAATTATTGTGTGCATCTTGCTTATGTTGTATTCCTGTTGTAATTTGAAACAGATCACAACCTTAGTAAGAATTAAAAGGAAAAAAAAAAAGAGAGAGAGAGAGAGGATTTTGCTCACACTGAATGTATAACCTTGCTGCAAGTTCAGATACGGATGTTTGTGTGAAAAGGAGCAAAACAGCAATATCAGAACAAAAGACTGAATTAAATTCACCTTTTAATAAAATGAAAGATCATTGGCCATTGGAGAAATAAAGAAGCTTATATAAACCATATGGACATATTGAAAAAGACCAGTAATATGTGGAAAAGCTGAATTTATAACCAAGATGGACAAAACTTAGAAAACTTATTGTCTGATCAAATACCTGAAGACTTGTTGGAAGTTTTAAGATTGCTAGAAAATTATTTGGTGAGATCCAGATTGAAAGAATATATCAAACATGCAGCCTAATACACACTCAATTTCAGTAAGTTTCAAACCTGAGAGGAACAGTTGGAAATTCTAATGTAATTGTTCAAGTTATGCTTCCACATCCAGAATCTCTTCATTAATAAAATATTTGTGAGAATCCTCAAACATTTTTTTTAAATATTTCTGCATTTAACCCCAGCACTATTTAAAACATGTGCCAAGTCAGAAATCGATATGCCAATACTACTAATATTATTTTCTTTTATCCTAAATTCTTTTCCCATTGTTGTCCATTGTACATGACAACCAAGCTTTTCTTAGTCCCAGATTTGTCCCTGGGACAAAGATAAAGTATATATATGTTTTTCTCAGACAGGAAAGGATTTTTGGATTTTTATTTGCAAGCTCCCTTGAGTGTGTATCTAAGATATTGCATATAAAAGAAACATATCTTGAGGAATATACCCTCCATACAAAAACAAATTAATTTTTTGATAGACACGATTCTTAACTTGTATCTCATGATACAGATATATAATTAAGTAGATTCTCATTAGATTTAGATATAAATCCAAAGCAACTCCACTGAAATCACTGGACTAGGTTAATATTTGCTACTAGGCAGGTTGAGGCATGCTCTTAATACAGTGTAATCTTTTATGCCATTTCCATACTTCAGGAAAGCAAGAGGCCTGGACTTACCCCCTCCTTCTGCCTCTCTTTTCTTACTGTGCGGAGAGCAGCAACATCTGTATGTTCCTTTCAGATGTCACTCCATATTAAGGGCCAGGTCATGCCATCAATTTTTAAACACAGCTACCCACTGAGATGAATGCAGAGTGCTACTTAGAACTTGGCAGTAAGGTGTGACCCTATAATACCAAGAAATATCTCTTTACCGACTAAAAGCTTGATTCTAGTCACCACAGCAGTCTATCAGCATTAAATAGTGCATTCAGAGCATTGCAATGTTGATATACTTTATCCTACTGTGTTTCCAAATGTAATCATTACTTGCACTTTCAACTACCTGAACTTAATTCTAGCCCCTATTATTCACATAGTCCTATTATTCACACCACAATTTTAAAATAAGATAAGAACTACTGAGTGCATTGGGCCAGACTCACAAATGAATTTTTAAGCAGTGCATCCTGGTGTTGTGCAAAACCCTGCTGGCCTTTGTAGGCCCCTGCACAGAGGTAGATCACTTGCATCCTGTCCTTTAATCAGGGCATATCATAACCTAGATCACAAAAAGCTTCATGTGCATGGTAGTCACATAGTAAATAGTCTTACCATGTCCTCTAGGGATACTCAGAATTGAAAAGAAGAGGGTAAGGCCTCTGCAATACTGAAGTCATGCCATTTGTTTGCAAAGTTTCATCTCCTTCCTTGCAGCTGCCAGACATCCTGCAGAGCGCTGTTTATTAACTGTAATCATCACATATTTCAATGCAGGTAATTTCAGTTGAGGTAAGTATTAGAGGGAGGTCACACCAAAAAAAAGTGAATGAAATAGCATAGCTGCAACTGTAGCTAGATCATTACAGATAAACCAGGCAAATCATGCAAGCAACATCCTCTGCATTTAATAGATTTATCCTGGTTTAAGAAGCCAATCAAAGGCATTAATGTACCTAATAACTCTTTCCCTCCTCTGCCTCATCCCTGTGTATTCCCATCATACTACATATATAAAAAAAAAAAAAAAAAAAAAGTCTTGATCCATTTTTCTAGTCCAGATATGCAATTGCTTTTTCATAAAAGCAGAGAGGAAAATCATTCCCTCCAATACTGCCCCTACATGAAGGGAAACAGCTGTGCAGGTATCACAGGCATACTGAAAAGCTTCTAGCTCCCACTTGTGCTTACCCTTACAAGCGTGACATTTTCAAGTAGGATTTAGAACTAGGTTTTCAAAAGTGCCTAAAGATTGCATTAAGTGCAAAGTGTGATTCTCAAATGAGTAGAAGCAGATGACATGTTAACTTCCAAGTCGCCTTCAAAGTCAAACCTGAGTTATTAAATTCTAAAGTCACTTCTGAGATATGATTTTGGCTGCTAAATCACGTAATGGCTTTTGAAAAATTTGCCCGTTGTTGATAGAAGGATAGGATTCTATGTGGGAAGGGAGATTTTTAGCACTATCTCATGTGTTCCAGTTCCTTTTTACTTAAAAAGATTTGGTCAGGCAACTATAATTTTCAGAGAATTAGCAATACTTTTTGAATCCTCTTCTTTCAGAATTCAGCCTTGGGGCCTTTCTCTTCTGCCAGTGAATTAGTAACTTCCCTAAAGTTTATCTGGTGCAAATGCTATCATGTGAAAAGTAGGATTAGGAACTTGGGGATCTACATTAATATTTTGAGTGTACAGGATTTTTGAATTACTTTACTTTAATGCTGAGTGAAGTTTGACAATCAGCAGAACTGAGACATGCAATTAATAAGAGTTTATTTCCTCTGGTAGGTAATCTCCAAACTGGGAATATTAACACTTTTTTTTTTAAGACCAGTTTTTAGTAAAATGTAGATACTTATGTTTCACATCTAGAACCTTTCTGTTCCAAGAAACACCAGTTCATTCATTGCCAAAATCCCCTTCTCTTCCTTTGCTGTCATTGAAGCAGAGAATTACATTGCCTTTGCAAAAAGTAAAAGTTTTCTGAATGATCACATAAAAATATGATATCTTTCCAATAACCTTAAGGGTCTTTTCTTCATCCCAGTAATGGTGCTTCTTTGCCCTATCACCTACTGAAAGCGAGTTGGTGATCCTTCAGAGAAAATATATTAAAAAATACAAATACTTCTTTTTTGCATTTCTACAGGACAATGAAAATTAATATCATAGATGATGGCAACTGTAAATGACCTTCAACAGACTGAGGGAAAATAGAGTCTTTATTGGTATAGGCAGAGCTTGGACTAAAACAATAATCTTGAAGAATCTTGAAGCTATCACTATCTTAGATAATTTTTAGTCTCAATATCATCAGTATTCACATTCTGATTTTCAGGTCACCTTAACTTTCTTTCACACACCTTAAATTTCCAAATATTTTAAATTTGTACCACTAAAGTTGCTGCTCTTAATATGACTTACATTGAGGCACTTACAGTGGAATAACTGTAGAATTTTTTCAGCATTTACTGAATATTTCAGATGTTCTATTTATAAACTCTCCAAAATGCCACATATAGTAATGTAATGATGTAAATAAAAACATAATGGAAGCCTGTGGAAGACATTATGCCTACTGCCCATACATTGCTTAATACTGTACTGCTTTATTTTTCATTTGATAGTAGAATTCCATCTTGGAAAACATAAGAGAAATTATATCTTCTCTGCCCTGTGGCACTGATAAATAGTTCCATCAGTTAATGCTAATGCATTGAATGATGCAAATTACATATCAATGTCAAAGCTCCATGGGACCATCCAGTACAAAACACAGTTGCATAATTTGACTTTTTAAGGCTGCAAATGCTGCACAGCCCAGACACCCATAATTTACTGTGACATGGCATTAAATGAGGTGTTATCTGACATCATGGAAATGTTTACTTCTGATACACCATTGTGGCTTCTGAGGCCGCAGGAAAATGCAACTAGGGAATTGTCTCAAATCAAGCTTAAAGCAGGTCATTTACATGGTAAAGGTATTTCAAAGGAAGACCTTGTCACTATATTATTATTTGTGATATTGAACACCATCCATACATTTGAAAATGTATTAACCTATGGTGTTGTCATTGAAATGATGTGATCTCAGTTGAATTATCTTTTTTTCTGACTGTAATTCCATATTAGAATATATTTTTATTCATCAGTAGCCTAATTAATGTATTGTGGTAGCTACTGTCAATAGTTTGTAAGTGTACAGAAAGTGTTCAGGGGAAAAGAAACTACAAGGACTTTCTTTTTCTTTTCTAAGAGGAATTATTAGAGAAGAGTGTTTATCTAGGGCATCAGTAAGTAGTCCGAAGATGTCTGAAATGGTGTAGGAAAAATGTAGATGCTAAGTCTGGGAGTTGGTGGAGAACACCTATTAGTAGTGTGTTAACACTCAGACTTCTGAATGAACAGTGGCATTATAAAAATAATGATCTTTTGAAATTGTGTCAGTGGAGTAAACATCTGGACTTCACCGTTCATGACCGCTTGATTTTGTTGTTCTCTGACTCTAGTTTAGATAGAGAGAATGCTTTGACATGATTGTTGATGAAAACAAGTGAGCAAGCAGCCATGAAAAATGATTAATAATTAAACAAATTCTAGTTTCCAGTAAAAGCAAGACACTTTGATTGCCCTCTCTTGTTCTTGCTAAAAGCAGTGATGGCATAACATAGTAAAAACAGAATCTTCACATGCTGAAGTTCAGTTCTCTTGAAGGCAGAGATTTCTTTCTTTTGTGAAATGTGTAGCCTTGAATGTTTGCCTCATGGCAACACTGAAGAAATTCTCCCCTTTCTAGAAATAAAACTGGGACACTGGTGTTTTTGGTTCTCTCCCAAGTCTTTGAAGAAGATTCTTACAAAGATGTTAACTGATCTCTTTTTTATTATCACTGCTTTTTCCAAGGACATGAATTAAGCAATTATCTCAGCTTCTTGCCTATATAATAGTGTCACCTGCTATGTTTATTCTTTCTGGCTGCAAAGTGTTTGGCGAACATTTGAAATACGCACAGCAGTCAAAGAGCCACACTATGCTAAGAGATGTTGTATTTATCTTTAAGTTGGCCGCTGCTGTACTTGTAATTGTTTAAGTGCTGGCACAAACAAATGAAAAGCATTTTTGGAGAATTTCACATGTATGTGAGTCAAACTTGATGGCAGCAAATCTGCCCAAAATGTCTTCAGCTACCAACACCAGCACTGAATCTGTGCTTGGAAGTAATGAGAAGCTGATGTTAACATGATAAGAAGCTGGATGATATTTTGCAGTTCAGGAATTTTACAGTTGTGTCTGTCATGAATACCACAGTTTCCTAACAGTAGGTAAAATGATCTCAAATCAATAAAAATGTTTACTGTGAGCAAAAATATAGGATTAATAGGCACTTTTGAGGAATCAGGAACTTAACAGGCTTCAGAAGAGCATTTACACACAAACACACACACACACAAGAAAAACCTTTGAAGATCATTCATCTGCTCATAAGAGTAATTGCTCAAAAAGGTGAGCAAAGGATCGTGTCATTGCCCTTTAGGAACAGCTTTCATGAAAGGCATACAGATTATTTCAATAACATTAGCATGTACAATGTGCGAAAAGCTTTGAATATGAGCTTACTTCAATTGCCCAGGGATTTTTAGGCTTACGGATGCTGCATAGCTAGACATTCCCCTTTCCTTCTCACTTCTTCTTATCTTCTATTCATTTTTCTTGTCGTATGCCACTAATGTAATCAGAGGCCATTAGGGCAACTCACTTCCAGGCTCAGATATTGAAAAGCACCGTAAATGATCAAAGCTCAGGGTCAGAGTGAGCACCTGGTTGGCTTTGATCACCATCATTAGTTATGACAAGCAGGAATCCTCCTGTCCTCTCAGAAAAGTGTTCATGCTGGTGGTATATTTATTTTGGTTTCATACTGAGTATAAAAGTGGACTTGTGATTAAAACCTGCAGCATTCTGCTGGAAAGCAAAACTACCTCAAAGTGATGGAGATGGAGTGCATGTACCTTAAAAATGAAGAACATAGTATGATGCTTTTAGCCCACAATGTCCCTGTCAAAAAATCTGTCCAGAACAAATAAAATGTAGCTTTATGATAGAAGGATAAAAATAGTGGCTTTAAACAGAAAGAAAATGCACAACTCATATTCTGTTTTTCAGTTTTGTTGTCCT
Source organism: Eudromia elegans (assembly GCA_003342815.1). Taxonomy (NCBI): domain Eukaryota; kingdom Metazoa; phylum Chordata; class Aves; order Tinamiformes; family Tinamidae; genus Eudromia; species Eudromia elegans. Next base: position 489,018 of record PTEX01000328.1, read on the forward strand.
GTTAGCCCATCATTCTTTTGTGATTAGAAACATCTTTTCATATATCTCTTTATCTCCTTTTTATGAGTTTTAAAAATATAGCAATGATCTGTTAGAGAATATTTTTTCCTGTTTTTTTCCATAGTTTTCCTCTGTGATAGGTAGCCTTATCCCCTGCGGACTGATGATTTATTTTCCTTTGAAACATATTTTGGAATTCTCATTATCCTACTTATTTTCCGTGCAAATGTCTAAACTGCTTTATATTCCATAATGTTTTGTTTTAACATACTCTTGTATCAATGGGTTCCATAAATGAATTTTTATTGCATGAAGAGAGGAGAAATCTTTTAGCAGTTTTAATTTTTGACTTTTAATTTAATTTTATTTTAGGCTTTCTTGTTCTCTGGAATATAAAAGGATGCATCAGAAGTGCCTTGTAGCTTTTGACATTTCCCTTGCTAATTTAAATTTAGTTTCTTTGATTGTAATTTATTTCCCTCTCTCTAATGTTTTATGTCCCAAATTAAATTGTATGTAATTGCATGAAAATAACAAATGGCATGGAAATCAGGAATAATAGATAGTAACACAAAAATCACAACAATACTGGGTAGCAAATTATCCATGAACAATAAAAAAGACTGGACTGATCCAGTCCAGTGATTTTCTATCAGTTGTCTGATATTTTAGGGGTATTTACATAATTTTAGAAACTCACAAAATAGATTTTGAATATTCTGAATTATATTTTGCAAGAAAAAAACTTCTCTCTCTCTCTCTCTCTTTCTCCACACACATATATATATTACATTAATTTGCAAACAAATAAAAAAAGCATTTCCAAGCATTTCCACATACACATCAAGCATTTCCAAAGCCCCTACTGTTGGTCATGTAAGTATTCTTCTTTTAAGTGAGAGTAATTTACAATACTTTAGAAATGGGCACTGTTCACCAGTTTTGTTAACTGGCTATCACATGTATGAATAATATGAACAATATTACGTAACTGCACTTTCTGCAGATAACATATATCTCTTTGCAATCTATGAAAGTCAAAGGTTGAAAAGTCCTCACCACGGCCATTCCAAAGAGTTCAGTTCTTCCAAGAGCTCCTCTCTTTCTTTTTTTTTTTTTTTTTTTTTTTTTTCCCACTATTAACCATTTTCTGGAAGAAAAAGAAAGAAAAGATGAAGGATAAATGTTTGATTAAAAAAAAGGTCACAAAGGAACCTTCCTTTCTACACATAAATCCCTTACAACACTCTCTGTGAGATAAAGTGCTTTAGAGATGTGTAGAGTACCATGTTAAATATATTTAGAGTTTTTTATCTTCTGGATTAGTAAGAGGTAATTTGAGTGATGCTATCTATTTTCTATTTAGTTGCTTATCCACAATGTATCATGACAGAATGTATCAGGCAGTACATAATTTGAGTTTAGGATCATTTATAGTACCTTAGAGCTTAGTGACATTTCTAGATTATCTCAAGCAGTAAAATTATTAAAGCTACTTTTAAAGCTACTATTAAAGCTACTTAACTTGGACAAATACAAGCATTCTCCTGGGCAGTAAGTGTCCCTGAAGTCCCCTTGCATCTATATATACCCTATGTACCCTATAGTACCACTAGACACAATGTAGTCAGTGAACAAACACACAGTAAGATGTAACGAATACTGGTGAACATAGCCTAAGTAAGTGGGAAAGATTTATCAAATATCAACAGGGAAACAACTTGTTCACAGCTGTTCTGCTGCACAGAGGTAGACCTGAAAACAGATTCCAGTCAACGTGACCTCCTAAATCACTGCACTTTGCATTCAGTCCCATCATACATCTGTGTGAGGTGTGTCTTGCGTAGGGCCAAAGTCGGTCGTGTATTTGGGAACACTGCAGGTGAACTGAATTGGTTAAAACAAATTTTAATGTCTGACTAGATTTTTTAAGATACTACAGAATATGTAAGATATATAAGAACTAGTGTTTTGTGTTCTCATGAATGACTATGGGTTTGCCAAACTGGCCTCTGGGTTTAGCAAACTAACCAGCTACCACTTTAAGCTACGCTTCCTCTTTTATTCTGTGTTGCCTGAGATCTCATTTAGCTGCAATAACATGAGCCTAATGCTGCAGACATATGGATGTTTAGGGCAGCATGTTATTGACAAATTCTCCAGGCTGATGATTTATTATGTACATCAATGGACAACACTTGTTCAGTCTACGAAGCCTTTTTTCTCAACTTTGCTCATCTGGGAGAGACATACTGTGCACAAATGGATGCACAGTTTGTTTTATCCAGTTGAGTCTTATTCAGAGACACATATTTCATTCTGATTTATGTCTATTTTAACCCCTTCAGTCTGTTCTTTGCCCTACAGGTATGACATTCAGAACTGTTAAACATTGATGTGGTCCTCAAGGAAATACTAGTGAGAAAAGCACTCCCTTAACCAGCATGAGAGATCAGTACTTGCAAGTGATGTGTTGAATCATGTCAGCGGCATTTTCTTATGCACATGAGTGCTGGTGACTTTAGTAACACTATGAATATGTTAATTGTGCATCCAGCTGCTTTGCTGAACTTGTCCTACTTACATCAGTAAAACTAGACATGTTGAATTCAGTAGGATGACAGCCCAGTTTATTAGAAATGTAAAAATTAAAAAATATTTACAAAAGCAGTACAGTGCTGGCATACCAAACAGTTTTTTCAGTCAAGACTAGCAATTATAATCACCCCAAAATTTCTGGGTTTATAAAAAGCTACATCTCAAATTCCCGGAAAACAAAGTACAATGTCACTGCCTGGAGAGAATCAGTTCATATTGTGATACCATTTGCAATAGATGTACTGCACAGGTGTTCTAGCTGAAAGCAAGATGTTTCATTCACTTTTTATAATGTGTTTATTTTTGGAACCAGAGACATTTTTTTTTTCCTACAGTTATTTCTTTCTACGTTTCAGTGGAAAAGAATAAGTTTCTTGAGTGACATGCTATCAGATGCAGAGAGCCCTCAGGGATGCCCCTTATAAAGTCTTCTGAAATCATATGCTGGCAAGTACAAGAGATATCTCACTGAATAAGCAGGAGGGGTTACTATTACTGTAAGCATAATTTAACATATTGAATGTACTCTTTGACAACTGCCAATATAAATAATTAAATAATGTAGCTACAGACTTCTCAGCTTGCACTGTGCAGTATAATCTCTTAGGTAAGCCCTTAGCATAGTCTTAGCAGGATTTCTAAGGTATGAGCTTGTCCATTCCAACCTCTGCAATATTCTTCATGTGCAGAGTAGAGCTTTCTTTTTAAGTCTTGAGCTTGTCTACACCAATATAGTTGAAGACAAAAACTTTGGCTCAAGATGGAACTTGTTCTTCTTGCAACTGAAGCATGAGGCAAATTCATCGGTGCATTGATGAACCTCAAGCTTCCTACAGGATTTCTGGGACATCTCCCTGCATTCCTCCTGTAATCAATTCAGTGAAAAGAAGAGAATGTTAATGTGTTTTTACACAAATAGCAGAGGGATATGATTCAGAAATATATGTGTAGGTATGGAAAACAATGAGATAGCAGTATGCCCTATATGTACAAATCAGAATTCTGGTTAAAATCTTAAGATACTTTTTTATTATTATTTATTCTGGTTACAATTCTAACAATTTCAAAAGCATGGGATATGCATAGGTATTTTAACTTATCGTTACAAGGCACCTTTAATTGTGAAGTTGTTATTCTGAGATACTTTTTGGATATTGTTTTTCATCACTGATATCTTTTCTGCTCAGTCTATAACTTTAATAATCTCTGAGAAAGAATAAAAACGAGCGATCCATCAAACTACAAAATATTCAGATACAGATCAGGCTGCTTTAGCACTAAGATTCTAAATATCAAAAGCTTTCCAGTATTTTCATTCTTGTTTCTGTAGCGGTAAGAGATCATTTGAAAAATTCTTCTGATAGTTCAAAAGCTCTCCATTTCTGTCTGAAAGAATTGTCCAGTCAGATGAAGAAGCCTTGCATTTAGTTATGAGTGCAGTCATAAACTTCTGATAAAAATTTGCCTCTCGCATTCTTTTATTATGGGATTCACGCTCGTTAATTTTGGAAACATTATGTTGCATATTCAAGATACACATAACTTCTGCATACTTGAGCTAGCCTTTACATTGAGTTTCACTAGGTCCTGGTGAATGAATTATTAAACTTTAGTGGAGCATCTCCTTCTCTATTGACAGTATGCGGAACCTATAGCTTAGACTAGCTGACTGAGTTTTTAAACTTCTTAAAATAAATGAAATGTGCCCAGCCCTAAAAAAACATTGATGGCATTTTGCAAGCAAAAAAAAAGGATAAGGATCTAATTACAGAGCCAGGACTTAGAGATTATCATTACAATATCTTGCTGCTATTTTTGCGGCAACTATTGCATTAAAATTACGAAGTGACAGATGTAGAGGTCATTCTGTCAGAATCTTAAAATGTGCAAGCTGAAGGCTCTATTTGTCGTTCTTTTTTGCTGTGTTTTTTAAGAACAGCTCACTTTACGGTGCATTTCTCTTTTTATGAGAAGGTGTCAACTGCAAAAGGTGGTCTTAGATAAATACCAGTGCTCGCACTTTGAAAGATATTGGAGACATGCATACTTATATATGTGTGAGCATATGTGTGTGAGTGCATGTTTGTATATGAATTGAATATACAGATAAAATATTTTTAAAGGTAAGTTGATAACCTTTCAATTGAAACTACTTGAAAGTTTGAATGAAATTGCTTCTACAAAGTTAGGAGATAGAAAGCATGTGATAACTAAATATTGGCTGAAATATGGGTATTGCTCTCTCATGATTAAATTTATGTTCACTACCTTACTCAAAGGTATTATGCCTTCTACATGTAAAAATATGTAAACAGAGAGATATCAGAGATATCAAATATTTTGCAAAAGCTCTTTCTCCTCTTTAAATTGGAGAACAACACCATCATAGAAAACATTCTCATGTATCAAAACTCTGAGTTCAAACTCAAATATACTCTAAAAAAAACCCCCATTATATATAAGCTCATTTTCAGAAAATGAGCTTACTGTTGATCATTATTTTTTTCACAAATTAATAGTAAATCATTTGTCATTTTAGATAATTCAAATAATTTTTAACTGCATCAGAACAAAATAAAAATAAAAGCTTTTAATTTTTTGTTTCAAATTTTTGATTCAAATTTTTGATTTATCTGTTATTTCATGTTTTCTGGTTTTATCTGAAAACTCAAGAAGACTAAAAACTTGACCCTACGAAAGTTGATGAGTTCTTTCTGATTGGTTCAGTATTGACATGATGTTCTGCTTGCTAAGAAAATATTTATAAAGACACAGTGATCTGCATGCATTGATCCTTTTCTTTTTCTTTTTTTTGAGAGGCATGCCTAATGTGTATAATTTTTGTATTTATAGCAGAAAATTTTGAAAAGGACTAATTATATCCTGCATTATCTCTTGATGATAGAGTATCAACAATCTATTTTTAAGTGACAAGCAATTTGTAGAAGAAACTTTGCGACTCCTAAATGTCAGTTAAAAATAAAATCAATCTCTTTTAGATTATGGATTTCAGGGATGCATAAAGGATTGGTGCGAAAAACTACTGAAAGAATAACCATGAATTTGAAGCTATGCAAACAGAATTTGAAAATATTCAGGTACAATGAGTTCTATTAAAAATCTCAATAAACGCTACTTCAAAATGGCATTCCCGTGTGTTTTTTATATATGAGTGGACAATATCAGACTCTGAAATCCATAGAATATTGGATATTGAATTTTTAATGATGCTTACTGTATTTTATTCTGATTATTCATTCAGCAGCAATAACATAGGTGCGGCCCTTGACACCTGAGGACATTCTTATTTTTCTACTCATAATGTCCTTTTTAAGTTATAAATTCCCCAATCCACTATACATTAATTTATCTAACATTACATCTATTATTTTCATTTATTAGTCAAACAAGTAGGAAAACCTGCTCAACAAGAAATGCATTTTGTATATCATAATGTTTACTTATCTAAGACTAAAAAATGCTTGAAAACTATTTAGTTTTATTTGTAAGTAAAGGCATAAGCATTCCATGCTTGGATACTCTGCAGCCTCTGAAATGGCTGCAGTTTACAATACTTGGGTAACTGCATTTCTGAAGTTCTTTGAGGAAACTTTAATGAAATATTAAAATTCATCAATAAATTCTAATGCATAAACATTATATTCACTGTAGGCAAGTTTTAATGAAAGAGTTCTGGTACTTTCTAATATTTGGTGACTTGTTCTGCTTTATTTAAACATATATGTTATATGTATATGTTATCTGATGCATAATATGTTTAAAGCCTCATAAAGCTGCAAGTAACATCTATTTTTTGTGAATTTCAGGAGTAATTATTTAGAAATTATTATTATACATTCTTCATGGTTATGCTAGTTTAATTTACTTTTGTGGTGTTTACAGTTGTCCTGATGGCATGCAGACAGTACTCTAGATGAGAGTCTTTAGTTCAAAACTGCTTTGTAAACTCAACCTTCCTCTTTCTTTAAATACGTACTTAAATAGAAACACACTCTAACGAATAAAGAGGTGTAGAAGAAATGTAAATAAACTCTTTAACAAGTCTCTAGAAGATATGATCCTAATTATACATGATCACACAGACAGAAGTGCGAGTCTGTGAAACTTAACTTTTGGCTTTTCTCCATACTTTGTCATTATGGAACTAGAGCTTTCTAACACCTATGCAAAAAATGCCTTCATAAATCATTAACATATTATTTAGAGTGTTTGGTAGAACTGACATTCATTCTGCTGACCTGTTTTATGTGTGGTATCATACTGCAAATACATATTAGAGTTATCTCTACCAAAGACACACAGTGCAAAATATCCATAATGTAAAATATCTAATTTAGATCCTCGCCATTATTTATAGTTACTGCTATTTTGCCTGGGTTTTCCTAGCACATATACATTTTCCCCTTCCAATTCAAATTTTAACATTCGTCTTTTTCATGTACTGTTCTGAAGGAATTATTCACTCTCTAAACTCCACCAATATTTCACCTTCATTCGTCACGTGAACTGGGAGTGGTGGCTCTGAAACTTCAGTTCTATTTATTCTTCTTTCCTTTCACCTCATATTACTGACTGTTCTCCTTTAATCTTTAGCAAGTGCCTCTCCCCCACGTTTTATGTTTATCCTTACGTTTGTTTTCTTTCTTTACTTTTTTGTGTAGCTTGTTTGTTTTTATGTTTAGAAGAATGTTTGAATTACAAATTCCAATTCTCTATATTGAGGTCTCTTTTCAACATAAAGTTATGAGAACACGTGAGAATAAAAACAGTAAATAATTCTCAGCTACTTACAAGCATCCTTTAAGAACAGAGTATGTCAGAAATTGAGTAATTAGAATCATAGAATCATAGAATCATAGAATGGCTAGGGTTGGAAGGGACCTGTAGAGGTCATCTAGTCCAACCCCCCTGCACACGCAGGGTCCCCTAGAGCATGTGGCACAGGGTGATGTCCAGGCGGGTTTTG
>PTEX01000328.1:499114-602927 GCA_003342815.1 Eudromia elegans
CTGCTCTCTCACATAAAGAGCGACTCCGCCACCTCGCCTTCCTGGCCTGTCCCTCCTGAAGAGCCTAAAGCCCTCCATAGCCACGGCCCAGTCATGAGAGCTGTCCCACCACGTCTCAGTAATCGCAATGAGATCGTGSCCCTGCAATCGCACAAGCATCTCCAATTCCTCTTGCTTATTCCCCATGCTGCGTGCATTTGCATAGAGGCATGCAAGATGTCCTAGATGTCCTTTCCAACCTTAAGCATTCTATGATTCTGTGATTCTATGATTTTTGTCCCACAACTAAGAAAACTAAAAATATATGGTTTTAACCTATGATGATAATAATAGAGTATCCAACAATAAAAACTTATAATGTTTGTATATATTGAGAGTTCATAATTTGAACTATGATAGAGTTGAATGATTTCACTATGTTCCAGTTGGGTAAGTATTTGCAAAAATATGGAAATGCATACAGTGTTTGGCCTGATACAAGATTCAGACTCAAAATAATAAACAATAACCCTTATAAGAATATAATGAATATACGAACTTCTGGTAATGTTACCTGTGTATTCAATAGATTTATTTCATCTGTATTACTCTCTGGTTCTCAATTAAGATTGCTCTCTAAGATTCCAGGAAGGTTTCTTTAAAGGAGACTGTCTTTCTTCATTCACTAGAAATAGAGGGTGGTCTGTATGATGAACTTAAACTAGACACCTAATGTTTAGATAATTAATGACAGAAACCAAATCTCTCCCATAAATAATTATAACATCAGAATCGTATTTTGTTTTGTTCTTAATATTTTTTGAAAATTTATTTTCTATAAATATCATTAATATTCTCACAGTAGTCACCTATATGGTATCCATTTTAATGTGATATTGCAGCCTTCCTTTTCTTTAGCTACTTATGGTCAGAAATATTATCATTAAAATTACACAGATGGAATTCTAACAGTTTAATGAGTGAAGAGTAAGTACAGGTATTCGGCTGCATTTCAGAATGGTTTTACTGAATACAATTAGCCAGATTTAAAAATAAGAGAAATTTTCAAAAAATGGCTAAATGAAGCATTTCTTTTGGGGGGCAGGTTCATAAATGGATGTGCTAATCATCTGACTGATGAGAAGTGCCAACTGCTATGTACAAGCAAAAAGATATTTTACAGATATCTATCGTTTTTAACCATTTCAATTCTAAAGTTAAATATTGTTTCAGAAAGACACCTATTAAGATTAGTTTTTCACAGCTCTTTTTCTTATGAAATCAAAGATAAAACATCCTAAGGGGGAAGAATTTTACCTAGCACCTCTCAGTTTCAGCTTGATTAGCTCATCAGTTACTCCAATAATTCTTGGATATGGGAAGTTTTTAGACAACTTTTGCCCTAGACCCTACACTAGACCTGAGGAGGAATGAGGAATATATTTGGGATATTCCAGTCGAAGAAAGTAGGAAGAAATATGAATAAATTAATTTTAATAGGCCTACATATTCACATGACTTTCTGTATATTTTAAAAATGTGATAAGTTTCTTTCACTTTTCACTGAAGATATGTAATTGAATTGGGTTTTTTTTCTTTAATTTTGCTTTTGTTATGAATGAAGTCTTTGGGCTCTTCCAAAGAGCTCGAACTAACATAAAAATATTCCTATTGTCATCTAATCTATTGTCATCTAATGTGAAGTTTGAAACGTGATGTGTATCTACATTTACACATATATGAGTGTTTGCTTTTCATTTAATATATCCCAAATTAAAAATTATATTCATTATATATCCTTTTTAATTTGTCTTCTTACAGTTTCTGCAAGGTGATGTAGGCTTACCCAGGAAATTCACTGAAGAAGACTTCTCATATGTTTCACACTCAAAAAAAAAAAGCTTAACTTTTCCATTCTAAACAGCAAGGATAGGCATGCTGCAGTGCTTACTATGGTAATTAACTTCTGGGATATTTATTACAGGCATTTGCCTATATTATTTATATTTTAACTGAACAGGCTGAGTATTGGTCTTCCAAGTTATCCTTATGGCATTAATTAAAGAAACTTTGAAACCAAGTATTTTGAAACAAAGACATTGACTTCATCTTCACAATAATGAAGAGAGATTTTTTTCTTTCAAGGTCCAGGGAGACAACTCATGTAAGCTGGCCCTAAAGGCAATGGAAAGTTTTCTTTAAAAATTTTTAATGATTTTTTTTTTAATTGATGGATTTCTACTGGGAAAGTAGATTTGCAACTGAGAAGACGTTATTTTAAAATTATATTGAATCACTTTAAATACAGCAACTAAGCATTTCTTTCCAACACTTAGAAATTACAAAGTCTCCTTTTATGAAGTGAGAAACACAAAAACTCACACTTTTAATTGTAAAAGTTATGATCATCAGAGTAGCTGTACAAATCTTACGAATTCTTTTAAAAAAACCTTTTTATTTTCTCTTTGGTTTTTTTACACAATGCTACATTTGTATATTTGGTCATTTTACAGCAAAGGTAAGGATTGATTATTAGCAATTGTGGGGGGGAGGTATTTGAACTCTACTCCTTATTGTGTTTAAAACCTTTATTTTCAATGATTGTCACCTTATTTCCAGCTTAAATTTGTTTTGTTTCCTCTTCCAGGATTAGGACTTATTTGTCTTTGCCTTCTATTCATCCACTGTTAGAAATTTCTCCATTTGTATTTGCTTCCTGATCACAAAGTCACTTTTAAACCTTGCCTTTTATAAAATCAATGGTCTAAAATGTGGAATAATAAAACAAATATTAATAATATTTGTAATTATAGTAACAGTTTTCCAAGTATAGGCCCTGGCAAAAAAATGTTTAAAACACTTTAATAAAAACTTAACACAGAGCTACTATGTCAACAACTATTCATAAATTCCAATCCACAATGCATAGGATGTGTTGCTTTTTCACAGTCGCATTTTATTTAAAGAAAATGTCCGCATGATTTTAATGTGTCATATTTATGTTCTGCATGTCATCCCTCACTCCAAACCACTAAAATACATAGCATGAAGTGCTTTACTTCTGCTTTCCCAACAAACCAAAGCGTCATGCAGTTAGGATATAATTGGCCTAAGTTAATGATCTTGCAGAACTGAGTTACATCATCAAAACTCCACAGGTAGAGAAAACTTAGCAAAGCGATGGCTGGAAGATATTGTGGGCTCTAATAAGGAAGGCAAGGTTTTCAGGAGTTCTACCATGTAATTATCCAAAGCAGCAGGTGATAATCTGAATGTCAAATATGGAAAACATGATCTCAGAAGGGGCAGTAGGGTGTTTTCACAGAAGAAAGCAAGAAGTAGGTAGATCTAACAATATCAGATACATTTAATGTTGTCACAGCTGTCTTTTGAAATATACGTAAAGCACAGGTATAACACATTGCACACAGGGGCAGATCTGAATACTTTGCAGAGCAATATAACACTGCTTAATTGCTTTTTTTTTTTTTTTGAAACGGTGATTGCGAGCAAAGGAATGTTGACCTCAAACTTGGCAGGTCACACCTAATAGTGAAGTGAATTGAGTGAGAGCTATGGCAGCGTGCACAAGAGTTCAAAAATTTTTAAACATTTGTTGCATTTTGTAGGAAGAAAAGACAGAGAAATCATATTTAATTTACTCTATACCTTCAATTGAGAATTGAGAGCTAGACCAAAGGATAAAAGTTTGGATTTTTTTTCTCCATTTTTAAAGCATTATAAAATTTAAAATAATAACCTTAAAAGGTCTCATTGGCTGTGAAAAATTTTACATAAGGCATTCATAGACTGATATGAGTTGGTGAAAAAATGGTTGAGGACTGGGAACTGGTCACTTCTCATATGAAGAGAATGATTCTTCCTCCTCCTGAAATCTTGCAGCTGATGAACACATTCAGTGTCCTCCAAACAGTGTCGGGCATCGCTTCAAGTGAAGCAGTTAGGTCAATGGATCCTGTGGCATTCAGGAACCCCTGGAAGAAGCAGAGTGTGTGTTGTGGGTGACTCCCAGCTGCAGGAGAAGGAGGTACCTATCTGATGATCTGATTCCTTCTCCAGAGAGGTTTTCTGTCTGCTGGGATATCGCATAGTTTATACGCTCTTCTGCCTATTATCTCTGACTGCTCTTCCTTACTGGCACCAGTGATACTGCCAAAGGCAACTTCAGAAGTATAAAATAGGATTTTAGAGCTCCACAGAACTTGGTCAGGGATCTCGGAATTTGCTTTCCTCCTTGATCTTGCCAGTGGGGGAAATACTCCAAGTAAACCGACTGACTGCACTGCTGATGTTGGCAACAGAGTATTTCTTCCTGGTGAGGATGACCTAGTACTAGAACAAGTTATCTACAAGTGCAGTCTCCGTTCTCGGAGGTGATCTCTGGACATGATCCTGTGCCATTTACTCTAGGTGACTCTGCTTGAGCAGGAGGATTAGACCAGATGATCTCCAGAGGTCCCTGCCAACCTGTGATCTGTGTCCTTTTTATTTATGCCTTGTTTATCTATCTTGTCACTTAAGAAGGCTTGCCAAGGAAAAGTAGAACTTTACAAACAAAAGTAATGCATAGCAGATGAGCTATTTAGATGAGCTACTGAAATGTAGAATCTTTTTTTTCTATCAATCATCCAAGCCTGTTGACTATATAAAGATACATGGAAACATTGAGAGAATATGCTTTTTTATTGTTATCTGTAGTACATTGAGTAGTAGCCGCTTTCAAAAATCAGAAGCCAGAAATCAGATACTCCTTTTAAAATATATATGTATCAGGGAAGAAGATGGGGAAGATCCTTTTTTTTTTTTTCTTATCTTCCTCAAATTCTTTCTTACCTCTTCGAGGATAATTACATGGCATATTTACCATAATCTGATATGTTGCAAGCACTAGAATTTTCTGACAGCAAGCACAGTCTGTGCTTTTCCTGCCATTCAAAATGCTTATCTTTTATCTCTTTCTTTTATAGAAAACCAACTGTTTTGGAGATAGATTTCTATTCTCAGTAAATATGAATAAACAGAAAATGCTGTTTAGCATTTCATTTCTTGTTTTCCTATTTTGAATCTCTTGGTTCTATTTCCCTAGTTCTACGACTAACAGAGAATGATTTTAACTGATCGTGTTAAAGTTCTCCTTTTTTTCCCCTTCAGTCCCTCCTTTTAGCTCTTTTTTTTCTATGCTAATTACTAAAGAAACAGGAACTTAGCCTGAATCCTGCTTCTGATCATTCTCATTGAGTTTAAAACTTTTCTTTATTTAATGAAACAAGGTATTCATTGAGGCTAAATTCTGATCAAGCCATAATCAAGTTAAAAAGCCTTATAATGAAATGCAAATAAGTGAAAAAGTGATGCACATAAAGGATTCACCTCTCAATTCCAGTCAATGAAAGAGCATGGTTGTCTGAACTGAGAAACACCTACAGTTAGTATCTCACAATCTGTCATAAATTTATATGTAACAACAAAATACTTCTTCATCTTAATGTATCAATTATGCACCTATTTTGATGAACTAGATAAATTCAAGAATAAGTGTATTTATTAAATTTTGAATGTCAGACTATTTTAATTTCATGAAGAACAATCTTTTTCTTTTCCCCTTTCAGACACAAAAGCTTCATGTTTTGTGTATTACTCCATAAGGCTCCAAAAAGTTTTTTCTTTGGTTAAACTGTCTGTCTTTTCCAGTTATGAATCTCATCATTATAAGAAGGAAAAGAAAAGAAAAGAAAAGAAAAGAAAAGAAAAGAAAAGAAAAGAAAAGAAAAGAAAAGAAAAGAAAAGAAAAGAAAAGAAAAGAAAAGAAAANAAAAGAAAAGAAAAGAAAAGAAAAGAAAAGAAAAGAAAAGAAAAGAAAAGAAAAGAAAAGAAAAGAAAAGAAAAGAAAAGAAAAGAAAAGAAAAGAATGTACATATATATACAACACATGTATATACATGTGTTACATGTTATACATGTATATACACATATATACAACATATACAGTGCAACTTCTGACAAAAAGGATACGGAATTTAGAGAGACAGCAGGAGCTAATTTTAGGTGGATTCCTCTCTCCTCTCACCACAAGCCATAATAGATTTCAGCAGGGAAGTTGAAAGCCCCTGTTTACACATACAACAACAAAAAAAAAAAAGCCAATGACAACAAAATGTGAAGGAAAAGTCCTGCAATCCTGCAGTTATGGACTTTTTTAAGGTTTTTTAAAGGATGTAAGAGCCCTGGAAGTAAATGTAATCTCTATCAGTGGATATATAACAGGTCAGGTACATCCTTTGACTTTGAGGGCAGAGGTCATAATAGTTTAATAGACTCTACCAAATCACTCTAATGTTTCTGTTCTCATTTTAACATTGTGATAAGTAGGCCATAGGCCAACATTGTGATTCAAAAATATTTTACTTTTTTAGTTATGTTTGCCAAGCTGTTAATTTCTGTGGTCATGAAAACGGCCTCCTTGAGACACATGGCCAAAAGTAATCTTCATATGAAATGAAATATCATAATGAATTATGACACCCATAATACACCAATAATCATCGTGTAAGAGACAAATTTAAAGTATGTGCAGAACAGAAAATGACTATATTTCTTTTCCTAAATTATTCTTGCAATGTACATGCTTGTTGCATTATGATAAAGCGCTATGGGAAGAGAATAGAAAAAAAAGAGCTACACAGATGTTTACATTTAATGTGCTGGGATGAGATTCTGTGGGCATTGAATTAGGTGTTCCTAGGGTAGGATTTGCCAGTTTGTTCTTGGTTAATCTAGATATACATCCTCAATGAAATCAATTCATTTGCCATTGATAACTCCAAGGAAAACAGAAAAAGAATTTTCCTCTTTCAAAAATTCAAATCCAAAGATTAGCTTTCTATTTTTTTTAAATAAGTTCCTGCTCATCTGACTTTCGTTTTCTTTAAAAATATCCTGGTAAGACACTGCCTTTGTATGTAAGAAGACTTTGTCATTTAGCTTTTACTGAAGATCCTCAATCTAAAATCTGAAAGCAGGATGAATCCAGTTTAAATGGTACTCAGAATATCCCAAAATATCAAAGAAATATTTTCATTTAATGCATTTATTTCACACTTTTAAAAAATCTCTTCAGGATAGGATTATAGAAGAAAAGGATCATGAAAAATAGGTATCTTAAATTCAGTTTTCTTTGGAAAAAAAAATCAAGGGAAAGCATCTCCTTCTTCAGGCTTTATTAAGAGATATTTTCGCATACTCTGGTCCAAAGTTCAAACTACTTATCAAAACACAACTCATCCTGCTGCTACATAGGAGCAATATTCAGTTTTCTTTGGCCCTCTCCTCTTACATGAACTTTCTGTGGCCGCTGGTTTAAAACCTCATGCTATAAGCCTCTGTTCTACACAAAAGGTGAGTTCAGTGTGATCTGTTTGCCATAAACTGCTTTCCTAATCTCTTTGGCACTAGTCTTTCAACATTTTACCCGTGTACTCTCTCAGGACGTGACTTGGTCTCTCTTGCTGGCCTTATGCAGTAGCTAGCGTACACCTTGCACGAGGGAGCAAACCTTCCTTCTAAACCCGTGTAGTAATTTCCTCTAACATTTCAAGCAGTCCTTTGATCCTGTGACATACAATTACTTAAATTTCCTATACAATGGCCTCCTACCTGCTGGAGCTCATCCAATGTGCTGTGACTTTGTACCAATGTGCTGTGTTAATCTTCCACTCCTGCAGTCATACTTTACTACCTCAGTATCCCTTGGAATGTGTGAATGTGAATTATGCTGTCACTATTCTGGTTTCAGATGTTATACTAGAAAAAAAAAATCAGACCCTCTCCTTTTCATTACATTTTAAAAGGTCTATTTTTTTCCAGATAGTTTCAGTTTATCTGTAACACCAACCAATTGCAAGTATGATTTCTTGAGAGATCTTGTCCATTCTGATCCTGAGCATAATTCCTGATTTAGAAGTTTCTGGGTGAAGCTGATTTATAGGTTTCTGAGCATTTTAATCACTTGGGAGGACAAATGACTTTATTTGTTATTAGCTGTTTAAGACTCAGTAAATATACAGAAAATATAGAATATGTAAAACAAGACACCAAAGCTTCTACTTTATGTTGGCACTTTATTGATGACTCTAAGTTCACCACTTTAATACTGCAAGTACTTCCAGAGGGCCAGTCAGTACACATAAACTGTCTGTGAATCTGTAGAGGATTTTATCTTGCTGAACCGAAATACCCCACTGTAGTTTACAGAAATTTATCGTGTAAACATATTCTATCTAATTATACTATGTAAAACATATTGTGCAAGTCTGAAATCAGAAGATGTATGCTAGACATGTTATGGAAATATTGATACTTGAATACATGTACATGTCTGTTCATATGTACATGTTAATTCTTCTAATAGTGTTTATAGAAAAAATAGTATTTGTAACAACTAGTTATAGGATCTAATTTTATTTGAAGTACTACTTCAGTATCTCTCTCCATATAGATTTTCACTAACTTATTCTCATAAACTTATTTAACTCATATATTTATTTTTTATTTTCATCCAATGTTACCCATGTGTCTAAGGATTATAAAATAAAGTATAAAATAAAATAATGAGAAGTAGACGACAGAGATTACTGTAATTCTATAAACCTTTACCAAATCAAAGTTCACCATTGTTCTTTCCAGAATGAAAAAAAAAAAAAAAAGAATGGTGAGCCCAACTTTCCTTTCTTCTATATATTGGTTATTCTAATAAAAGAATGTAACCTGCTTCTACAGATCTCTTCTTTAGTGTAAACAGTGGGCAGACTGGGAAAGCAAGGAAACAGTAATGTTAGCTCTCTCTGCTACAACAGAATAAATCCTAAATAAAACTACCTGAACCTGTGAACATTTAAATCACTTAAACATGTGGGGAGTTTCATTGATCTTGAAGACATTATTCCTCTGCTAAATTTAAGCACATGCTTAAAGTATTTGCTTGGCTGGGCCTGAAAGCCAAATTTGATCCTGTTTTTTTTTTTTTTTTTCAGTTTAACTGTGTATAGACATATGCAAGAAGTATGTAACATATGCTAGTGCACCTAATACATGTTTGCAATGGCACAGAGAAATGAAGGAAATGATGTGAGTCATTTGTGTCAACTTTCTGTATTTTGAGTATATCTTTCAATCACCTTCTTTAATTCTTTGAGAATCTCAAGGTTTTAAAAGAAATTAATTTACACTGGATTGCAATTTTCATAGTCAGAGATTTAATCTGTCATTCTTTTCCAAAGACTTATCAAGTCTAAGATAGATTTAACTTACAGACTTTAATGTATCCTCTTAATAGCTAAAGTTTCTGAGAGACACAATCATGTTTCTTCACTATCATTTAATAAAATTAAACAAATCAATCAGTAGACTTATCCTCTATTTTATATTAGCTTTTTGAAACAAAGGCTGTTTGTTCTCTGTTGTGCCCAAGAAAAAGTATATTTTCTATATTTTCCAGGAAGGAGTATATTTCTTTCAAAATTATCATAAACTCTCTATCTGTAAAGTGCAAAAATATTTTGTTAACAACCTTTTGGGGCACAATCTGGAAAAAAAATGGCCCTTGCATGAATATGAGAGTCACTGTTGTGAATCACTAAAATGTAAATATGTTGGTTCATATTTTGGTTCATAAGTGCAAGTTATATAGACCCTTGTTAAAGGTGTGATTCTGAGCTGTGTGGCTGCCACACAGCCACAATGACAATGGAAACAGAAAAAGGTAATCTCATATTAAGATAGAGGGAAAGAGTAAAGATTTTCCATATCTCTTTTATTAGGTGAGACACTGGGCTACATTTTTTTGATTAGCAAGTTCCTCTTTTCAGTACATATTTTTTTCAGTGTTCTACTTTACAGCTAAACTCCTGGAGACTTGACGTGGGATTTAGTAAGATTTAGATAACATAATCTCCATCTAATGGGAATTTTTGAAGCTAGTCACTAAGTGTATGAATTATTATAAGAGAAGAAAATCAAATTTAATATCAAAGAACTAACTTTAGAAGTTCAAGCAGCGGACAATATTCATTTTCCATCGACAGAATTGTTTAATAAGAGTCTATCAGCAGTACAGGAAACACTAGGTACTCCAGCAATAAGTGAATCATGATGGCTTATTTCCTTTTAATTCTATGATCCCAGCTGGAACAAGGTGTGATTGGAGAATGGTTTAATTGTTCATAGACATCTGTCTTTGGATTCAATTGAAAAATAATATCCTGGGTATAAAACGACCTACAGAATTTTTGACATTTTTATATCTTTCACAATCAAGGCATTGTCAGAAAGTCAGGTAGTGGAGCTCTGAAAAACTTATGGATAGATTTAAAATAGAAGAGAATAAAACCCCGGTAATATATCAATATACACAGCTGGAAAGCAGATGTTCAATTGAGTGCACTCAGTACTTAGAGAAAACTATTAAAGCTGTTACTTACTCAAATGAGAAATTTCTATAATTTATTATTCTCGCATTTTTGATTTCCCCCTTTCTCTCCTCTTTAAGCAGACTCTAGGATTTTTTTCATACTGTTGAAGCCAATTACCCTAAAAGTCTGACTTAGAGCAGTGTACTACATGATTACTAGAGAATGCCCAAGGCTACTGTCAATCAAATTAGCCTGTGACTTATGAGTTGTTTACTGTACTGTGAAATGAAGTGATAAATGTGTGTCAACCAGTAAAATGTGACATTTAGTATTGGATATACCCGCTTGAAATAGGTTTTGCGTCAGCTTTACTCATTTCTCACCAGACTGGCATATATTTTTAACTGAGTTCAGATTATCAAAGGAGACATATAATATTAAGCTTTATAAGTTATTGGTAATCATGCAGCTCAAACCTTGAAAGGTCTGTGTGGTCCTTCTGTTGTGCGATCAGTAACTGAAGTGCACACAGGAGCAGAGCCTTCATGCCACTAAACATTCAAATTTTTCATCTGTCTGATAAACAGTGGCAAAATGAATAAAATAGTTTCCCTAAGCATTCTTTCTTTTGATTCCATATAGTATTTAGAACTAGAATGAGTTAAGGATGTATTCTTTTTTTTAGCTAAGTTTGAAATTAAAATCAGACCATGATATCATGACTTGTTGTAACATAGCAGAAATAACCTTGTTTTCTTCGACAATGTCTTACTAAAGTATTCCTCTGAGGTCACACTGAGTTTCTGAAAAGAAACTCTATCCTTCTGGAGCTGTGAAAGCTTAATTAGGAGTGTGTGAAAGAAAATCTGAGCATTGGAAGTCCAAGTCAAACAAGAACATTTGTATTTCCTCCAGAGAGAGATGACTTGTCATACCCACCAAAAGTTTTATTAAAAATTAAATTTAAACGCTTGCAAAATTCTTCTTCCCATGACACAGAGTAGAGCTCACCCCTTGGCCCACTTAGCACAGCCAGGCACTAGTGTAAAAGGCATGTGAGGAATGTCAACAAGGAAATGCTACTGATGTCCTTCCCTATAAGCTTCTCCCAATGTATATATTTCCCTTCTACAGTTCTCCCAAACATGTCTTTAAATTTTCTTTTGTTGTCCATGACAAATGATAAATTTTATAATATACTTTTTTTTTTCTATTTAGAAATAATTATTATGACAGATGGAGCCTTTTTTTGCACTCATTTGCTAACTTAAAGCAAAAATAAAATCCAAAAGTCTGTCAAAAACAAAACAAAATGTTAAGACAATCTAAAACAAAGTGTACATATCTATAGATAAAACTCTGAGTCACACACCACATCTGTATAGGCCAAAAACAACCTTAGACATATAAATGGACATTTGGTCATTGAGTAAAATAGGAATATTAATACATCATGTCTTATATTTTAAGTATTGTTTCTTATATTGGAGAAAAAGCAGAAGAAGCCTAAGGTAAGTTCAAATCTGATCCCATCTCTCTTTGAAGATAAATGTTTGCGTCCAATTTTTAGAAGACTGACTGGTAGGTTGACATAACAAACACACTCAAATGAACATCTCCTTTAAAAGATTTAGCATTGAAGGGCTGCAATATAATATGTTAAGGTTTTTTTTTTCCTTCTCTTATATGAAGGAAAACAGATGTGCAAGTAAGAGGTAGATGAAATATCTGGGGATTTCATACAGGTTTCATTTTTTGCTGCTCATCCATATTTAATGACAATTCTATCCATAATCTGATAATATCATTGTTTTTAAATTCACAAAGACATTTTTTACAAAAACATAGATAGTCTACCACAACTCTAACAGTGGTCAGAATTAATTTTGTGTTTTGTTTTGTTTTCCTTAGTTATCATTCAGTTCAAGCCAATTTGCTATATATCTCTATTTTAAATGTATGTACACTGTTCAATGTCACAAATATCTTAAATTTACTAAAGCAAAAGCAAAGAAGCCTAGGGCTTCAGGGTTGAAAAAAAATAGCATATAGTTTGCTTATCAATTTGTACACTCCTAATTTAACATTTGAGTTTTACTCTTTCACATGTAACAATATTGCTTCTCATGGGTTGCTAAATGAATAAGGAAATCTATCCAGACCCAGCTATGCTTTCTCACTTTGCAATTTGTGGCTACTCTGATCATGACATAAGTTAGAATAAGCAAGTCTTTTGCAACTCCTAACACAATCTAAAGTGACATGGAAAGGTCCCATGCAGACTATGGAAAGGTTCCCATGCAGAAAAAAAATTTCCAATTTTCCAAGATTTTCCTTTTTTCCTACCTTAGGGGAAATCTTGAACATCCAAAAGCAGCCAACTTCCAGCTTCTTCTCAGACCTTTCCAACAATTCAAAGGAGGCAACCACAACAGGAATTGTCGTGGAACACACTGTATCAAAATGATTGGAGAAGTGATTAAGTGTTGGACAGTGAGGTGGATTAGGAACTGGCTAAATGACAGGGCTCAGAGAGTGGGTAATCAGTGGTGCCGAGTCCAGCTGGAGGCCTGTGGTTAGTGGTGTCCCCCAGGGGTCAGTCCTCGGTCCGATTCTGTTCAGCTTATTTATTAATAACCTGGATGAAGGGATGGAGTGCTGCCTCAACAAGTTTGATGACGATACGAAACTGGGATGAATAGCTGATAGCCCTGAGGGCTGCGCTGCCATCCAGAGGGACCTGGACAGACTATACAACTGGGTGATGAGAAACCTCATGAAGTTCAACAAGGGCAAGTGCAGGGTCCTGCACCTGGGGAGGAACAACCCTAGACACACCTACAGGCTGGGGACCGACCTCCTGGAGAGCAGCTCTGCAGAGAAGGACCTGGGCGTCATGGTAGACGACAAGTTGACCATGAGGCAGCAGTGTGCCTTCGTGGCCAAAAAGGCCAATGGGATCCTGGGGTGCATTAAGCAGAGCATCTCCAGCAGGTTGAGGGAGGTGATTCTGCTCCTCTACTCAGCCCTGGTGAGGCTGCACCTCGAGTACTGTGTGCAGTTCTGGGCTCCCCAGTGCAGGAGGGACATGGAGCTGCTAGAGAGAATCCAGCACAGGGCCACAAAGATGATTAGGGGCCTGGAACATCTGCCCTATAAGCAAAGGCTGAGAGAGCTGGGACTGTTCAGTCTGCAGAAGAGAAGGCTGAGAGGGGACCTGATTAATGTATATAAATACCTTAAGAGAGGGAGCAAGGAGGATGGGGCTGGTCTCTTCTCAGTGGTGGCCAGCGATAGAACCAGAGGAAATGGCCGCAAATTGAGGCACCAAAAGTTCCACAGGAACTTGTGAAGGAATTTCTTAACAGTGAGAGTGACAGAGCCCTGCAACAGGCTGCCCAGAGAGGTGGTGGAGTCTCCTTCTCTGGAGATCTTCACAACCTGCTTCGACACACCACCCTGTGCCACATGCTCTAGGGGACCCTGCGTGTGCAGGTGGGTTGGACTAGATGACCTCTGGAGGTCCCTTCCAACCTTAAACATTCTATGATTCTATGATTCTATGATTTATTCAGACTAAGAGTATTTTTAGGATCTTTTACAGCCCTTATCATAACAAAATATTGCTTAATTCTCTCTGTCCTATTTCAATAAGGATCATCTGCATATCTGCCCATCCTAGGGACGCCATTTCTAATCTTTTCCAGGTGAATCTGAGCATTCATGCTTCCTCAGCCCTCTGATAATTCATGGCTTTTCCTTTTCCTGACTCCAAAGCTGAGTTTTTGTGGACCTTTATTTTGGAAAAATAAAAACCTACATTGGACAGTGCAGGAGTAAACCATTTTAGCTACAATATATTCCTGTATCTTGTCAGTCCTTCACATTGTAAAGTGTGTTTACATCAAAGTCTTTACATCTCTTTGCAAGCACTGTTTTGACTTTTCTCATTTCCCTTCAGGCTTGTAAGTCTGAAAATCTACTCTAGCCTATCCATCATTTTTTTCTTCTCTGGCCTACCGTTGCTTTTAGGTAAGCCACGGGTCTTTCCGCTGCAGGAATATGTTGTGTGTTGTCAGGTGTCTGAGCAAAGAAGGCCTGCACTGATCCAGAGATTTAAAAGCAGTGGCAACATCATATCTTAGAGGCGATATTGTCATATCCATATGTGGAAGATACGTCAAAGAAAATATGTATCTTGTTACAGTTTTTCTATAACTTACTGAAAAACATATCAAAAGCACTGTTAGAAAACTAATTTCGCATTTTGAATTTTATCATGAAAATAGGTTTTCTTAAGGGCCTTTTTTTATAGCCAACTGTGTTATTTTCTGTTTGTAGATTAGATAGAAATTAGGAAATTGCATAGCAAATGTTCATGTATTCAGACAACTCAAGTATGCTTAACTACGTATATTGGAGACAGACTGAAGATTGTATTTAAAGAATTTGATCTTGTGGCAAAATTTAAAATTATTAACTATGTCTAGAGCAAGGAGAGAATCAGGGATTTGCACAATGACTCTCTTCCAGCCTCCACATCCAGAATTTACTCTTGAAAAAAGTAAGGATGGTGCAAGTTGTGCTCTGCTTTCAACAGGGGAGAGGGAGAGCACATGGTCAGCGCATTCATCTGGACCTGACACACATAACAATTCCTTAGTCAAACAATTTAGAGAAAGCTATTGAAATCAATAGCTAAACTTCTGTTGCCTTCATCAGGGTAGGATTATACCTACTGTGCCTAAAGCTAAAGAACAAGAAAGCAAAGCCCATCACAGCAGTACATGAGCTGCTAAGGCAGACAGCAAAAGCAGCAAAGTAGTGCTGCTATATACAACGGCACAAAAGAGCATCCACATTTCCAGTTTCATGCCTGCTCCTATATGATGTGCTGCTGAACTTTGTACTTTAATTTAACTTTTAAATATATGCATGATTTAAACATCCTGACTTTTCAGCCAAAGACAGCTTTAGTGACTCAGCTTACTGCTTGATTTCTAGAATGTTTCTCACAACTGTAGAGAGCAAAGAGCAGATTCAGGGCTTATAAACACTCTACTCAGATGTTGTTCTTCATTTGGGTTTTTGAGAGTAAATTTTGTTACAACTTCAAAGTTCTGCCCTGTGTCCATGCACATGTTAGGTCTGTTCCTTTCTCTTTTTTAGGTTTGTCCACCTGTTTAATGCTTTATGTTGAAGTCTTGAAGTCCACTTCATTGTACCATGAGGGAACACAGTTTGCAACTACTAACCTGAGGACTACTGCAAACACCTAATGCTCTCACTTCAACACTCTCCAGACTAACCTATGTCCCCCTGAAGGTAGGCAGAACGTCACTCTACTAACTTATAGCAAATCCTCTTGGGATTCCTTTAAATTCTTTTGTCTTGTTGCACTAGGATTCGCTGCTGTTTTACAAACACCTTCTGCTGCTTGTGTGTTCTACTTGTGTTATTTCATGACAAATCCCCCTCATATACACGAAGAACATATTTATTATATCCATTCATTTTCTGAATAACCAACTACATGAGGGAAAATATCACCCAGAGAATATCATCATCATTTACCTACCTCATTTGTCACAATAAAGAGAAACATAAATGCTGACCTTTTTCATGGTGAGATTCTTAGTATAGACTTAACTAATTAGGGTGAACAAGTATTATTTAAGTATTAGCACCTAAAAAAAGAGAGCAGAAAGGAGACTGAAATATTGAGTGACTCAGTGTATCCACGGCAATGTTTGTGTACATGACCATGCATATCATTGCATGAAGGCATATTACTGTTCTGTCTTTCTGACAGGTATGAGGAAGAGGAAAAAAAACATAAACAGAAATTTCCTTATCATAAAGAACTTGTAATAAATTTTGCAGGGCATAATGACTAAAGGCCATAACCACAAGATTTAACCTGCTATTTGCAACCATAGTTATCATGTTTGCAAGTGCAGTTATGGAGACTACACCTAACTCTGCTGTATATACCACTATTGTAAATAGGTAATATTAAGTGAGATTTTAGATAACTAATTTCCAGAAGGACAAATCTACATGGGATATATTTCTTGTAGTTTGTTGGCTAGACAGATATATACACAAATTCATGTTTCTACATCTTGATCAGTTATCTGTGATCAATTATCTGATCTCTTGTTTCTGCTTAACTTCTGGAGTGCTTGCAAGCAAAATATAATAACCTCCAAACCAATATAACATGCCTTTTCGAAGCATTTACACAGAGCAAATATTAACGCTGTTCCCAACTGCATGAGTCCATCCACAGAATTTTTTTTTTTTTGAGCAGCATTTAATGCAACAAGAGTCACAAAAAAGGCTTGCGCAATTTTTAATTGCTAGAAGCATAATCACCAATGCAAAGTTTCTCACTGTGAAGTCTACATGGTAATGCTTTCAACAGCTGCCATTTCTGAACAAAGAAAATAGACAATATGCCATCTGCCCTCAAAATACGTAAGATAAAATAAAACATAAATTGTTAACTAATATATAGGGAATTTTCTTTTGACCCATATTACTTTAACTTCAAAGGTCATTACCCAGTATAGCAGTCTTTTTATCTAAAGCTTTAGCAGTCATTTGTTTGCTAAATGAGTTTAGAGATCTACTTAAACATAATTTAAATACCATTTAAAACTACATTAAGTGTGTTTATTGGCAAAACTTAAATAGTGTTTTTAGTTCTTCTTCACTGCTAAAAAAAAAAAAAAGAATATGTGGCAAATTTAACTGAAAACTGAATTAAACTTAACAGAAGGTAAAGGTTCAACACCAGCATGGTCCATTGACCATTGAAATTCTAAATCAGTGTCTCCAATAAGAGAGCCACAAAAAAGGAATTAAGAGAAGTGAGCATACAGAATATAATGGACCATTATGCAGTATGCTGTCCACAAATCCAGAATGCACCACAAAATCCCAGGAATTTTTAAAACATTTATCACATCTAAAGGAAAACTGAGGTTTAACAGGCAAAATGTCATCACCAAAAGGAAAACAAAAATACCATGTCACACTTTATTAAAGCTTTATCAAAGAACAAGAGTTGTAGAAGTTTTTACAGGAAAAAAAAAAGTGTTCATGATAAATGTTTGACACAGTTCTTTAACAAAACACTTCACACCTCAAGGTGACAACACATGAGAACTGCTCAAATACGTGCAGGAAGTTAGAGAAATCTATCTGAGGACCAGAAACCTTTTTCTTTTGGTGAAAAAAATAACCCAGACACACACAAAAAAAAAAGATTGCTAGGAAAAAAGCAGCAGTGTGTCCTCTCCACTTGCCTTAAACTTGATACACATCTCAGGAATGTTTCAAGCTTTATGGCTTCAGCTTCCTTCAGATAAGCATTACAGTTCATGACAGGTTACATAATCAAGTTCAGGGAAAGATGCAAAGAATAATATGGATTGCTAAAACATATGAATAAACACCATGTAAAAAGTAAAACAATCAAAAGTATGTAATTG
Organism: Eudromia elegans; assembly: GCA_003342815.1. NCBI lineage: Eukaryota > Metazoa > Chordata > Aves > Tinamiformes > Tinamidae > Eudromia > Eudromia elegans. The sequence continues at coordinate 517,020 of PTEX01000328.1, forward strand.
CTTTAGAGTGGCTGCCAGTAAAATATCATTGTTTAGAAACAGTCTTCTGGAAAATTTCCATCAAAAGTGATTTTTCCAGAAAGAAAGTGTTGAAGTGTTTTTCCTACTTTTCAAACAGCTCATTATTTGCCAAGTTTATGGCATTTTTGTATTTCAAATAATCCCATTATTCGTTAGCCTAAACACTGATAAATATGTTATTATACACACCTTATTCTGCTGTCATGATATTCTGATATCTTTAAAATTTAAGTATTGGATATTTAATATTTATTTTATGCTGGTAATTAATATCTCCAATAAATAAAAAGATTTATAGATATTTCCAACAGAGACAAAATTAGCACAAGAAATATTTTTAAATAGCTTTAATAATCAGCTTCTTCTGCCAACCTTCTCTTTTTCTGCCCAGGACAAGAACACTAAGTTTCTTACTTCTCAGTAAGAGGCGCTAAGAAATAAGAAGTGCTACTGATCAGATCAGCTATTCTAAATCCAGATTATAACAAAAAATGTGTTGCCTGTGATATTTAAATGTTTAACTTACTTTACCGTAAGTAGGAAGAGGTAAATATCCTTATAAAATAACCTTTAAATAACTTTTTTTTTTTTCCAGGACACATGAAAATATTCACCGAAAGATGCTGGTGCTTTAATCCCTTCTCTCTTCCTCTCTTTCACTCTCTAACTGCTAACAGTAATCAGAGGTAACATCAAATTTTGGTTTTCAAGGAATATGAATACTTTTTTTTTTTTTTCTGATCAGTAGTAGTTATAAATTAGAAGTGTTAAAGGTGCATTGTATATGCTATGAAGTGTATATTCTCCATATGTCAATATTTATGTTCTGAAAACCTACATACAGAACACACTCTGAAGCCGGGACAGATCAAAAATGAGGTGAGATTCTGCTAACCAAGTCCAGCAGGCAAATCATTTACACAATAGCTACTCTGAACAATAGCCTACTGCTATTGTGTAGAGCTAAAAAATAAAATCCCCTCCCCATTCTATCTTGTTTCATTAGCCACACTTCCACTCACTATAACCAGCAAGCCCTGCATATCTTGAGACTACAAGTGTAAGGCATTTATGCATCTTCACTGCAGCTTTGTCATTTTTTGCTGACATTCTTGACTCTCATTCCATAGACTCAAAGCATGATGTACCAAGAGGTAAATTATATATAATCATGCAATAGTAATAGTAATTTCTTATAGTTTGCAACTTTAGTCATTATGACAAAACAAACTGGTGCTTGATTTTCCCTAGCTTTTATAGAGGGACTTCATAGATAAACATACCCAAATAAAAATACAATTCTAGTTAAAACACTATACATAGCGTATATATCTATAAATTTCTAGTGGATACAACTGGATGAAGACTGTTTAAAGTAAGTTTCTCTTCATGTAAAGCATAACGTTGGATGAACTAATCAGTAGGAAATTCTCATGTTACATATACCCTCTCTCACCTGGACAATTCCAACTGTAGCATGAAGCTAGCATTCTGCCTGGATCAATTCCAAAACCCCCTTACCTCGACACAAAACATAAATCAGATATTGAATTTAGCAGACCTATCGGACTCTATTCTGGTCATTTATAGTTACGCTACACTGAATTATACCATGTGCCCTTTATGTGGCCCGTGGGACAATTTTGCTGCCAAGAATTCTGGCTTTCAGGCCAATAAAATGTATGGCAACACAGCAGCCTGCACTGAAAAGAAGGGTTTCATTATTATTTTATTTTATTAAACAGTTTATCACAGCATATTCTGATATTTATTCTTCTGCCTAAGGATACACAGTCTACTTGAGTTAAAATGTTTTTCTATATATGTTATATATACTAATATACACCAATGTGATTTCATATATTTTCCTAGAAACCAGAAGCTCAAGGTCAGTAGTTATAACATGAGAGAGCACACAAAATTCTTGAAGGAATATAGTCGAGACGTATAGGTACAGTCAATGAAAGTGACTCAAATTCAAATGAAAAAAATACTCTTTTCTTTGATGCAGACATTTGCAACTTCCCCATAAAAAAAATTGCATTGAAAATCCATGACTTAGTAAAAAAATGGAGAAGCAAGACACTCTTCTTAGATCATTTCTGGCCACAACTTCTTAAAAATAAAATTCATGATAAAAAAAATATTTGACCAAGCACTGTTACTGCACTATGAACTGAAAATAAGAAATAAAAGGATGTGAGATTAAAACCTGATCCCAGGGAAGCTGATGAGAAGATTCCCATTAACTTTAAGGAGATTAACACTACCAGACACCTATTGAATACATTATGTAAATGTGAAATACCATAGCTGATATATAAAAAAGGCAGAATAGTTCGCTGGCACTTTTGAAAGTAGAAATAATAGTAGTACGCTTTCAAATTATTGCACAGTAGGTCACAGTACTACTACATTCCCTAAAAACTAACCATTAACTTCAACAGAAGCTAAAATGAGATCATATTAAATCTCTATCATTGGGAGAAATTTTAAAAATAAAATAAAATCTAAAGCTATTAAATTTTACTTTATCAAACAAAACAAGAAAATTCTTTCTGTGATTCTGTGATTCTGTGTGATTCTTTCAAATTGCTTATGTTATTAGGGAAAAGCACCACATACTACGGCCTAATTCAGTATAACTTGTTTTTCTAGTATGATGATCATAACATCATTTAAAACTTTTAATTAACTAGAGTACTCAGCAATCTTCCTTCTGCTCTTCCCTCTTTTCCTCTCTCCTTCCTTCTTCACTCACTCCTGAACTCTTAGCTATTATAATTTAGCTATTATAATTTGAGATTTCTGTACTTAAAAATGTATTTTGATTGAGTTTGTTTCCAGTATCTAGGATAGAATAGGAAGAAAATTTCAAAATAGAGCACCTCAGTATCAGCCATTGTGCAATCTGTTTTATTATGACTTGTTCATACAATCCATATGAAGATACTTTTACATGCATGCTTTTTGTTTCTGTTCTAGGAATGTGTAGATAATGCAGCTAGGGCCACCTGAACATACACAGTTGTGCAACATATGAAATTTGTCCCTTTAATATCTGAGTGAATATCCTTTGTGTGCTGTATTTTTTTCTTCAGAGAGCTTTTTAACCTACATGAGTCTTTGATGCTACAGTATCATATCTAGAATGGCAATTCCTATTCTTTTTTATTACTGTAACTATACTTTTCTTCAGGGCAACAACTTCAAATTCAAGAGAAAGAGTTAAAAAAAGTCTTATATTAAGTCTCTTCTGCTTAAATTAGACCAATTTTAGTCAAGTGGGACATTTCAGTAAAAAGATACTAAAGGATTTCTAATGTTTATTGCTCCCATTAAAATGAATAGAATTAAAGCATCCTAATGTTATTGCTCCCTCCGAAATGAACACAATTAAAAGAGACAACACACCTAATGGTACCCCTATCATGCCATGTTCACCTCATACTGACAGTATATTACCTAACATTCTAATGACTCAGTTTGAACAGTCAGAGTTCTCACTTCTTACCGAATATAATCCATGAAAAAAACTTTTGCTTGCCTTTTCTCTACCTAAGCAAATAATTTAACCATATTTCATGCATATTCATGCCTTCATTTTCAGAGTTTAATATGTTCTTTCTTATATTATTGTTCCTAATGAGAATGAATCAAAACCAGCAGAGATATGACCCAGAACCTTTTGCTTCCTCTCAGCTGTCATCTTGACTTTCTTTACAGTGATCACCTGCATCCTAAGTGGAAGCTGACACTGGCTCAACTTTCTGAAAATGCAGGTAAAATGGAACGTGAACTGCCTGAAACTCTATGCTGATGTACCCTGGTTCTGCACCATTACACTTAATTGGTATCTTTGGTTTTGTATAGCTGCAGTTTCATTTCTTTAATAGAATAGACTTTGATAAGAATCATGTTGCGGTCTTTTTTGTTGCTGTTTTATTTATTTATTTATTTATTTATTTTCTTCTCTTTCTTCTGGTATCACAGCTAACTTCTTGCTCAGTGTTCATTTTTGAAAGAAATCCTGTCATTGGTCTTTAATAGAAGGTTAATGGTCTGTAAAATCTCAAATTTTCCAGACTGATTTTGTTACAAGAAGTATACCTTATATCTTCTGCATGGTCAGTAAAGATCTATTCCTTTAAAAGATCTTAATAGTCAGCACACAAGAGGAATTGTATCACAAATCACATCTAACAATGAGATTTTCTTTATTTCCTTATGATACTAACAACATTTTAGAAGATCTGCTGCCTCAGGTAGAATTTGCTATTCCTCTATGAATCAATAAAACTTTCTGCAATAGACTAGATGGTGTGACTGCTGTGAGCTTACAAATATTAGATGAAAGGATTCAGAGACAACATATCATCTATAAGCTGGTACTTTAAGCTGCTCTGTCATCTGCTGCATGACTTCTTTCATTATTCAAAATATTTGCTTTATATCTGCTATTTGGATTTTTTAAGTATCTTCCCTTTGTATGATGATGATGATTTTACATATTCATTCTTATCATATATAAATAAGTTTTATACATATAAATTAAAATACTATATGTAGTATATATATACACACATGCATGCATACATACATATATGCATGTGCATATGTGTAAGTGTACATAAGTACATGCTTACATATATATAGAAGAAAAAAGTGAGAGATTAAGAGAGTAAGACTGAGGGAGAAAGAATATGCTCACACACCATTCCCATAATTTTAAATACAATCATACTGTGCCCATTTGTAATAGCATGACATTTAATTCAGAAGACTTCAGTTATTTTACAAAATGACTTCCTCAAAATAAATTATCTACAAGCTTTTTCAATATCCCTCAGTGTGATTAATTTAGGAAATGTTAAGACAACAGTTTAGAAAAATGCACAGAAATAGTTGCACAGCTAATTAATTTCTCTGTGTTCAACTGTTAGTCTTGGTAAACAGTTTGATTGCATTGTTTCCTGAAGCTTGACAAAGTATCATATATCAGTCTCTTTGGTGTTACATTTTACTGATGTGATATCTAGGCAGTCTATTCAAATTAGAATCATTTCTAAACATGAATACTATGCATGTCAGCATAACTTTCCAAAACACATTTCACCTGGACTGAATTTCAACTTTTTTCTTTTACTTAATATATCTCTCAAATAAAGCGCCTAGAACACATTAAGTAAAACATGACAATACTTAAAAAAAACAAAGTATAAACTGCAAATTTCAATAGTAAAAAGAATATCAGCCTCCCCATTTCTCAGCCCTTGTGACTGACTGCATCGTGTCAGAAAGGTCACCCTCTCAGGGAAAGAAGAAAAGATTTTTTAAAGAGTAGATCCTGCTTAAAGATTATAGACCTATTAATTCCCACAAGCAAGTCCCCAGAATCTTTGGCTTCTGGTCAGCTCTGCTGGACAGTAAGCGCATAAGGCAAATTTCACACCATTCATTGCCCCTCTCACTCATCTGTTCATATGCAGAACGTTCCTATGTAGCTTCCTGTCTCCATACTCCATACCACTGCCATGGTTACTTGGGGATCTAACTTCTCTCCAACGGAAGCATTTATTTCAGATCAAAGTCTTACTCTCTGTGTCCAGATTCAATGCTGAAGCCATGCAACCATTTACAGCATGTGCTGTATGAACACTAGTCAGATAGGATAAGCTTAGAATGGGAACGACTGGATAAAAGCAGGGTCCTTTCCCTTGGCTTTCTGTTTTCGAAGCCTCAACATATATCCAGGTCTTGCAGTGTCAGGCTTTGCTTTGCAACCTCAAGGTTGGAGGTATGTTTGCTTTCTAATTTTTTTTTTTTTCTTGAACAGTTGTCTGCAAGAAAAAATTTCTATGTGAAATAACAAAAAAAAAGTGAAGTGGTTAATTTTGCTGTGAGATTTGCCATTTTATCCTTGAATTATAGTTTCTGATTTACCACTATATGTGATAAACTTCAAGCTGTTTTAAACTTTCAACTATTTCCAGTGTCTTTCGTTAGAAACTAGTTATTAAAAGGAGTATAATGCGAATACAAATTTAGCAAAATAAGTGAAATATTCATCATCCTGTGGAGAAAAAATAGCATCAATTCTATTTCAAAACTATAAAATCCATCACTTCTTGAAGTGGTGAAGTGGTGAAGAGGTGATTAGATATGCACATAGTATTTTATTTTTCAAAACTGTTTACCAGTAACAGCATTGGATAATTGCATATGTAGTTTTCATTCTCCAGCATTTGTCTTACAAGTATTATTAGAATGTCATAAAATTTGGAGGAATTGACAGTCTTTAATATACTTGAGTTCATTATAGAACATTATCCATCTGATGAATTTTGTAAATATCAGAGTTTCACTGAGTCGCACATCAGAGATAAGCAAACCCCTCTAGCCTTGCATGGGACTTGAACTCACTGTCACTAACCTTCATTAGGTGTAGGATGAAAAAGTAACTTGAAAATTGTCCATGTTTATACATTTATATTTACCGATTCTGACATTTTCTGCATGACGGTGAAATTAACTGAGGAGAGAAAAATGAAATTGTTGACACTTTTCTGTTGGAAAGTTTTCTGCTCACATTATTTAAGATTTTGTAAATTCATGAACTTTGAAATCACCAAATATATAACTTGATATTTTCTTTGAAGAGGTATTAGAGATAGCAAGAATGAGGACTATTTTTTATTCTACTTTGCTGACATCTTTCACTAAAGTTAGCATACACAAAGGCAAGTGACTATTTTCTAGCATCTCCTTTTTTCAGGTAATGTTCTTACAGTCCATCAAATCTAGTTAATTTCTAATTGTGATTCCCCTTGTGGATTTCTAAATTTTCTTCTCTAAATCTTCTCTGAATGCAATTCTCTTTTAGAAGTGCTGCTCCATGGTGTTTATCCAAACTAATTTTAGGAACTTTATCTATCAAACAGTTCAGAGTAAAGGCTAAATCAGGTGCCCTGCAGCCTGTCTAGATGTTTCTCTTTACTGATGGTAAATCCGGAAGACCTGCCAGCAAACTTATCCGTCTTTGCAGAACATACACATACTCCTCAGTATGATTAAGCTGATATTACTTTACTGATATGATAGAGATGCAGACTTAGGCATCACACAACTCCATTCATACATCTTGTCACAGTCCAAGTAAAGTGGCTATAGCCTCAGTAATCAGTAAATACACTGTTGTGGACAGTCATTAGGCATGACTGATCTTTTTAATCAGCAGTATTCACTGATACTTTGTATAGTTTGTTCCTAAAGATGTAATGTGAATATATGAGTGATTACACACATGCTCAGAAAATTCTAGGGAGTTCTGAGGACTAAAACTTAATTAAGGAAATATAAAAGGAGCATTGCATATTTAACAGCATTTTAGAAAATAGAGCTGATGCCAAAATCTTCTTATTAGCAGACTGCTAATCTAATAAATATACAGAAAAGCAAATATAGTGAAAAAAAGGAATTTGGCTTTTACTACCCCGAATTAAATACAGAGCTTCTGAGAACTTGATTTGAGTGTTAGAAAAATGCAACCTATGTAATGTAAAGGGATGAAAAGAAAGGCATGCAGGAAAAAAAAAGTGGAACAACTGCAAACAAGTCTATAGAGGTAAGAATATCAGTAAGATGTATCAGTATAATGTAGTCTGAAAGTAATAAGATAAAAAATGAGGTTAAATGTAAAAAAGCGACGGTGATGGGAATGGAGGTATTATTTTCATGCAAAGTGCAACCTGATAGCAAACAGAGGGAAAGGTTTTTAAGGGTTTTTTTTTAAAAAAAAACCAAAAACAAAAACCAAAAAACATCCTGACATTTTGGACAGGCACTGAAAACACTGATGAGTTATTGAAGACATAGCAAGCTTGAAGGGTCTGACCGAGTCTCTGTCCTGAAGTCTCTGATGACAGGGAGATAATATTTTGGGGAAAAAAAGCTGAAAGATAGGTGACACAAAACAGAAGACAAAGATTTGAGCAACCAGTAGATGAGAAGATTGGAAAGAAGAGAGGGACAGAGTGACAGAGAGAACTGTGCAGAGCAGGGAGGAATTAAGAGGATGAAGGGCTGGATATGGTATGAGTATTTAAAGAGGAGAGTGTTTTCCCACTTTTGAGATGGGGGGACAGGGGACACACTCCTGAATAATGAGAGTCAAGCAAGAGATTAACTAGGAAGGAAGGACGAGCTTGATCACAGTGGAAAATTTAAATTGGAATTTGCTGAATGTTTGTGCTGCTCAAATAGGTAGATGACTGATAGAGAGCTGCAGAAACATAAGTATGAATGGAACTATGTAAATGTAGAAGAGTGGTAAGTGAATAATTGAGACAAACAGCAGGGAATGGTGTGGCTAGGTAGAGATGCGGAAAACATCAGTTTTATGGGAAGGATCAGAAGAATACAAAGGTCCAAGAACAGTGTTAGGTTTAAATGCAAATGAGTGGTAGTGAGAAAGAAAGAGGAGGAGAAAAGGAGTTGTGAAATTGTATTCACAAAATCCTCATTGAAATAGGTTACAAATAATCAGTTAATTAACGTTTCCACTAACAAATATTGATCTTTTATGTGCTGGAAGAGTGAATCATGGACACCTTGTGTTTTGAAAGCATATTTTACAAAAATGACAGATTATACAAATGGAATATAACAGAAGAACAGAAATCACAGTAATTTGCCTTTCCTCATACTATTCTATTTACAAGAAAGGGGTAAATAATTTACAGACATCAAGTGACTTTCAGAAGTATTTTCATAATATTCATTTGGAGTCTCTTTTAATTTTTTTTCTCCGTTGTTTCACCCCTAAATTTAGACAATTTGATTGCAAACATAATAAGGAAGTATTGGAGGACTAACTTTATTAAGCCAGTCATTTTCTTGTAGTATCAGAACAATCATCAGACTGAGAGGATTAATCTAGTGTGAGCAGTGAAAGCTGCAATCATAATTTTGAAAACGCATCTGCACAGTATAAAGGGTCAGGTAGCTTACATATTAAGAGAGGGACTTTGCCATATATTCCACTCTGAAACAAAATTTGGAGTTTTCACACCCATTAAGATTTACTGTTTCAGATTCTGAGCATTTCTAATGCCTGTAGAGAATTGTACTTGTTCTCTACCTCTGAAGAATCTTATAATCTGTTTAGAAATTAGAGAGAGATATAAAAACTCTTTAACATGTCATACGGTTTTTGCTCAGGTTTTATGATGGTAGCTATAGCTTTCCACCAAAATCCTAAAGAGACACTTGTTGAGGTGGATTTTTTTAATCTTGAAAAAGAAATCTAAAATTGGACTACACCTCTGTGTCTATACTAATCTAATGGAGTCTGTCACAGAACATCCTGAGATCCAGATAAAGGATCAGTCCTGAATGACATCTCTGTCCAGTCTGGATCTCCTCCTGTAGAGCCTGTGGCATGAGAAGCAGAATAAGAAGAGAAAACACACTAAGGACAAATCTGGCTACATTGGCCCACAGCTTGGGTGTTCATGTAGTTCTGGGAATGCATACATAATCTGTTTGTTCAGACACATTTTCTTCCCAAGCTAAGCATAAGGGGAAGAGGAATCCATCCACAGCAAAGAAACTGCAGCCAGTTCTCAGTCTCAAAAGATCTACTGCTTCTGCCTCAGGTCTGCTCCCAAATGTTAGGTGCTCCATAATTTTTAGGAAATAACCAGCACAGTTGGGCCGCAGTGGCACACTGGACAGTTTCGTTAACACCCTACACCTGTTTAATTCTTCCTGCAAGGCAAAATTCATGCTTTAGTTCAACTGAAGCAATAACATTTTATTGGCATGACAAAATCTGCCAAAACTTAAAAGAAAGAGTCAAGATCCTCAGGGGTTCTGTGCAAGGTAAACAAGACATGTCCCTGGTAGGTACTTACTATTTCTCTAATATTTCTGCTTGCTCTGCAAGTATTAGAAAACAGAAGTTATTTATTCCACTTACTTGACCATCAACTGTAGATTCCTCACTCAGGTCCTTGCATCTTCTCACTCTTCTAAACTAACAGATGCCAAAAATACTTCAATATTTTCTTCTGTGTGCTTAACCAAGTATCCTTAATTTTGAATTGTGATTTTATTATTTGTGCTACACTCTTGCCCTCTATACAAAAAGGTACAAGAATCTTAATTCTATAAAACTTTTTTTCTCATGCTGTAGTACCTGAACAGTATTTATTCATTCAACTGACAAATAGGGGCCAGTAAAGAACAAAAACAAAAAAAAAAAAATTTTTTTTCTGCTAGATTATGGCATTGAAACTATAAGAGCTTGTGGTATGGTAACTACAGTATGTGGCTCATATATTCCAGAAAATTACATGAATGCCTGTCTCATCATTATTAATCTTCACTTGCGGAAACTGTAAGTCATATTTAAAAAATAGGAGATTTTTAAATATAGCTCCCACTTTTTTTTTTTCTATCTTCAATTTAATCTTAATGATAGAGCATCCACATTTTTTTGCCACCTCTAAAAAAAAAAAAAAGTTTAGTTTAAAATAGAAAATTTTACTCACAATATCTTTATCACTCTAATGTTACATTGGCAGTCTGATGAGCCTGTTACGCTGTGAGATGGAGAGGTTTCAGGAGTTCTAACTGATCCAGAACACTGATCCAGAACAAGCCATCTCATGTGTCTCCCAATTATAATTCTCTTTACATATCAAGATTCATGTTCACCTTATTCAACTCTGGTTCATGTCTGGCTGCCCACTACGCTTCTTCCTGTTCTTACCCATCTAGTATCATTCTTGCCTAGTTGTAAATGCTTGCAACTGCCTTCACTGGACAGTGTCTTCCTGTGTCTCACAGACACTTTGAGTTTGAAATCTGTTCCCCAGTATGATTATATATTCCCCAGCCTGATGGAGCCCCGTGCTCTCTGTCAATATTACTAGAAAGTTTTGATTCCATTTCCTAGATTGCTAGTGGAAATACAGCATTACTCATGACTTACTGGAGCTAACAAACATATTTGTACATCCCTCCATTTTAGGAGTGAGTCATTGATAGTCATATTCTGTTTCTGTTATCTAATCTTTTGTAGTAATCTTTAGGGTAATAACATGTAATCTTTCCCAATTTTCTTGTGAGATGTCTTGTGAAGCTGTATCAAAAGCCATACTTTAGTCAAAACATATGCTTCTCCTCCATGCGGTCTTCTCTACATGCTCTTCCATAAGCTTTTGCTTTAGACTGTCTTAAAATTATTTTTAAAAAAATCTTAAATCTTAAAAAATCTTAAAAATCAATGTTGACTGCTACTCAGATTGTTTTCATTTGGGGTCTTTTTTGTTGTTGTTTTTTGTCCCATTATTTTCTGAAGAGTAAAAATTAAGCTACCTAAGTCCATAATACTTTGACTCTTCAATCTCTCAATTTTTAAAATAGGTATTGTGCTTTTCTTTCTTCCAAAACCTCATCCATTGCCCATGTTCTCTCAAAAAGTAACAGAGTTATGAGAGTTCTGCATGTACCCTAGGGTGAATTTCATCAAGACAAGGCAATTTCAAAATGTTTCTTTTGTCACTTGCTATTAAAAGTTTTTTACAAATATGTAGTCACTTTTTTTTTTTAAAAAACTCCTTGCATTCTCTTTGTTGCCAACAGTTTAATCCCTGCAAATCAAAGTCTAGGCTTTAACATTTGGGACATATATCTGAACCAATCACGACTACAATAGAGAGTTGATCATAGCTCCATGAGGCAGTAAGAAAGTGCAGAGCTGAAAAGAATCTATTATTGCTTTAATATATGTAATTTTGTTTTGTTAGTGGCACTGGCGACACTTCTGTCCAGACTACAAAATTTTTCTCATACTTAACATGGTGTGACCTTAATTTCAGCATCTTATAGGTTTACTGTTTAAGCTGAAATGTTTACATACTTTTAATCTTTAAAAGGTAATTATTTATTTTACCCTAATGAGTGCTAATACTTCTTAACTCAGTTCTAAGGATGCATACTTTACTTAGCCATGTAAAAACATTCTGTCAACTCCTTCTTATGATGGCACACTCAAACTCGAAATTTAGACAGCTATATTGTTAGGGTCATGGATATGCGTTTTGCTATTTATCTGAAAATGTGTTAGCCCATTTGCAAAATGAAATCTCAGAGTTCTTGTATGCTTGGTAGAGATTTCTTTGATTTTTCTTTTTCTTTGATCTTTTTTTCAAAGATTTCCTTTCCACTGGAACATATGCAGCACTTTAAGGAACAGACTATGCATGCCCTTAAGTGACTCTTCATGTTCTATTACAACTCCTACAAATGCTGGTCTGACTTAGTAGTTCATTAATACCAAAGACATGCTAGGAAAGCTCTTCTTAGTCAAGGACTTCAAAGAGAAATCAGGGCTTTGCTTTGCCCTGCTTGTCTTGCAAATTTAATTTGAGGCTAGTATTGAAAAAGAACACCTGGAAATATTCTTTGCTATATACTGAATGGTTATGCTCAGTGCTCACTGGTTATAAAACCCTGAGGACACAATAACAGTCATTAAAAATGGACAAGTTCATGACCAAAACAGAGGAAATAAGATGAGACCAGTACAGGAGAGGGCGCTATCAGTAAGGCAGGGACGCATTAGTGTGACAGGGCTCAGACGAGCGATACTCAAATGCAGGAAGGGAAAGGAAATTTTGGAACGAAAGAAAGCTTTAAAACTTGAAGCCACATAAGGAACAACAAGATGCAGAAATGAAAGCAAAAATACAAACTATGAAAAAAAAAATGAAGCCTCAATTAGGTGCAGGGCAACCCTACAGCTGCAGGAAGCTTGTGGGAATAGTGAGATGGGAGCTAAGAAAACCAAGCGGTTCAAACCTCCTGCCTGAACACAGTCATCTATACCAGTAAGTTTTCTGACAGAAGATTGTCTTAAAACCTCCAATAATGGTATCTCCACAATCTCTTATGACAATTAATCTTCATACTTCACTGTCTCCTTAAAATAAGACATTTCTTAATATCTTAGCTGAATTTTCCTTGCTGCACTTAACATTTCAGCCCTCTTGCCTATATATTTTCAGACTGTTAGATTTCTTTTAGGCTAGCTCTACTGTTTTAAAGTCCTTCTTCACAAGTTCTATTTTCCAAAAGTTTGATTATTGAGAGGATCATAGAACAATTTCTACTGTCTACTCCAAACTCTTCCTCAAAACAGAGGCTGCTCTGAGGTCAAAGACAGGTTGTTCAGAATTATATCTGATTTGGTAGGGAATGAAGAATGGATGGAAACTGCACAACCTAACCACAGAGGTAGTCAAGGGAGGTTAGCTTATGTATATTTATATTTATACTTTATATATTCTAGATATCTGTAGATATCAGTATATAGACCAGAGAAGACCATCTGTATAGAGATCAGAGAAGAGTTTATGAGCAAGACCAAGCCTTTCTGATTTGAATGTGAGACAAATTTGAGTTTGTTGCATTTCTAATAACACCATCACCACCAAGCACTAATTTGCAGGATAAGGTAAAGTTGGACAATACATTAAAGAAAGTTCATTATTAGCCAATATTTCAGAATGTTTTAGGTCTAACCATCACATTGTATGAATCTGTTAGTGCTAAAATGTAGCCAGGACCCAAACGAATAACTCAATAATTGCTTTTACAGAATAAAAGTATTTTCTGACTCTACAGACACTGGCTTTGATAAACACAGCTGCCACCTAGGATAAAGCTGATCTTGCCTTTCAACATGTGGCCTTATTAAATAGAGATCTTGCTATAGGTCTTACTGTAGCACGTGGGATATATTTGCCCAGTTACCATAACAACTCAGGGTACATTCCTTTTCTTTTCTTTATGGGTGTGGGTTGAAAACTTTTCTTTTCATGGTGACCTACTGATTTCAATGGATAATTGGCTCCTAGGTGGCAGAGTACATGCATTGTTCATTAACATTTCATATCTTCGTTGATATGGGAGATGAATGGCTCCCTGGGTTAGTAATTGCCTGCAGAGTTCTTTGCCTTCAGATGAAAGGGTCCAATGCATTATTGACTGAGCAGATTAGGAGTTCTTTTAAGGATTTTAGATTAGTAGGGATCCCTAAATGGTATGAACCTAAGGTTACTTCTACAAAGAGGCTTCCTGCTGAACTTCGCAATGTTAGCCCCTAGTTTCTGGCACACAGGGTGGCCTCCAGGCGCTTCATTAGGTATTTTGATTACTTGGGTGATGCCTCAGGAAAGTTTGGTGCTTACAACGAGCACCATAAGAACTGGCAAACTGAGTAGCTCAATCTGAGCTGCTGAAAGTTAGCTAGTGCACAAAGGCTGAAAAGCTGTGCCGAGTTGTTTTACCCAGGGCAACGGAGAACCTTCCTCTGCTGACTTTGTTGACCATAGTCCAAAACCTTCCTCAATGGAGTTACTTCCCTACTTTTGCTATTAAAACTCTGTTATCAGGTGAAGCATGCTGTGGCCACTAGTGATTAGAAAAACAGCACCAGCAAGCACCCTCCACATGGGACTCCTGAATGTGTTTATTTAACTCTGTCCTCAAACTTCCACATCCTGAAAACTATGCTATTAGCCAAACCATTTATTCTTAGATGTCTTAAGAAATGATGAAATTTAATATAACTCTTCAGGTTGAGTGTCCTCCTGACAAACAGCAGAAATCACTGGAGAACAAAAACAGCCATCAAGGCTACCACTGCTGCTAAGTGCACAGCTCACAGTACAGGGACATCTTGGAGAAACTCCTACTGCCTACCAGATTGGGTGAAACAGCCATCAAATCATGCACCCCTTGTAAATTTTGAGGTGTTTTTGAAGAAGACTGCAAGCAGATCAGCTGCCACAACAGCTCTCTTGTCAACACAGTGGAGAGGAGGACTTTAAACGCTGTCGATACTTTGGCAAAGAGATAGCCAACTATCCATCTATTTTCCTAGTTCGTACTCCTTTCAACATCTTATTGTTTTATTAAGTCAGTTGATTCACCATTTGAGAGTGGAGAAGTACAGCTCAGTGAGCACTCAGACAGTTTAATTTAATTTTCTCAGGTTTTTAGATGGGGACTCAATTTGATGTGACCTCTTGAAATCGAATCTAGCCCTTGCTGTTGCTAATCAAATCCTGGCAGGGTGTTACATGAGAGTTTTAAATTGTAGTTGCATTAGTCTGTAGAAAAGTTTATTTTGTTAGAGCTGATGTGATAATGACTCTACTTTTTTATTTATTTATATCAAATTAATTTTAGTACTAGAAAGATGAAAGCTGGAATGTTTTGACTTTAACATGTAAGGAGGTTGTGTGAGCTTCTTTCTTGGTTAGTACTCTTATCTGTTTCTGTGTGAAAAAAACCCTTCTCTTTCAATTTCTTTATCTGTATATGAAGGTGATGAGTTATCCTCTGGGATTTTGTCTCAGCATTCTGCTGCATGCAGCAGGGTAGTCCTGATTTTGACTATAATGAACATAACGCATGTACTCTATATGAAATTAGGGTCCAGTTCTCTAGACTGGCAAAATTCATGCTGAAAATAAAAAGTTGCTATACAATGAAAGAGCTGTATACTTTAAAGAGGGGTAACATCTTACTTTTAAATGTATATACCCACTATGGAAAATCTTATTTTCTTTGAAAATAGCAACTTTAAATTTTCATCTGCCCAAGAAAATATTTTGGCATTTTTTTCCATGATTATCACTGAAGCTTAAGTTGTATAGTCTAAAAACCAGATTTAGACAAGTGTTTTGCAGAAATTTGCTATTCACCTTCTTCAGAATTGCAGTAGCAGACATTGTTCAAAGGTGACCAAATATAGCATAGTTTTGGCGGAAAAATATTACTACAGCCAGGATTTAATTTTGATTTCAATTAAGCTCAGGATAACAGCTCCTTAAACAGGAGATTTTGATATTCTAGATAACGTTCCAGTGATCCCTTATTAATAATGATGTAATATTAGTGACACAAATAATGCACAATATCATTATGGTATTTCTTCTAGCTCTGAGCTCTAATTTTATTTCCAGGGATTGTAAGTGAAATTTTAATGTTTTTATTCTTTCAATTGCTTGTTTTAAAATATTTTTTCCTGAAAAACTAGTGCACAGTTGGCTTCATGTTAAAATATATTACAGAGTTTATACTAGAAAGATATGGAAAAGGAAACTTCAAGACAATGTCAACTACTCTGTCAGTTCTGCTTTAAGCTATCTGTTTTAAGCTATTCTTACTTATCAGACATATGAATATGTTCTAAACAGTGCGCTGTATTAATGAACATTTCTAATGTTGCAGTAACTTGAAATTAAATGTGAATAATACAAATAACTTTACTCTTAATGAAATGTGGTCTTAATAAATTATCTTCTGTTATTAAAAACTTGGTATTATTTATTAATAATTTAGTACTAGAAATAAAGAATACCTCAATCTTCAGAAAGAGGCTTTGAAAGAGAACTTTCCTTAAGATAACTTGCCTTAAAAATAAAATTAGTGAGAGACTTCTCTCATTGTCCATGTCTCCGCATAGCTAGAAAGTCTTAATGAGCTCCAAAGGTCATAAGACAGAAGGCAAAATGTAAAGGGCAAGAAAGGATGTGGAACATAAACTTTCAACTTCTGTAGCATCCACTCTCCTTTGTACATGCTGTGAAGAAATTTTACTGATGGCTTTTCAGGCCATTACCCTTAACGTTCCTATTTTGCAAAACATGTTTCAAATGAAGGCTTGTGTTCCCACTTTCCTCTAAAAATAAATAAATGTCTTTGTAGACATAAGAACTTATCTGAAGGCATAAAAAATACCAGATTAAATACACTTTCACAACATGTTAATAATGACAAAAAAGCCTGAAAATATTCACCATACCTTTTCCTACATTTGTATCGGTTTTGATGACAAAAGGACATCTTTATTATTCCTAAAAGAAGGAAGTACATTATGCAGGCCTTTCAGAATTACATATAAACTCTATGGCAGAGCAAGTCTAAAATTTTAATCTCTAGAAATCTCTTCATGAATTCCTATGTTTTCACTGTTCATAATATCAAACAGAAAAGGAGAGGCAAATCCTTTGGGGAGAAAAAACATTTACATTACTATGTTCACAGTAAATAATATAGTGTCTTAATTTAAACTTGAAAATATTGAGTTTTCAGAGAAGTTTTCATTAACATAATAAATAACCCTAACCCCCCCCACCCCCCCCACCCCCCAAAAAAAAAAGAGGGTCAGGGAGTCTGTCAAAAAACAATTGCTTATTATGTCTTTTACAGACTTTTGCTTACTAATATCTGATGGACTTATTGAAAATATTTTTTTCTAAAGCACAGAAAGAGTGATGGGTCTTATCTGAAAATTATGAAACAAAGTGAGTTGCCTGATGGTCTGCCTTTGGACTGCACTGGGTGGTTGCTGAATATATTACTAATTGCCACTAATTTAAGCACTGCATCTAGGCATCTCTTAAATGATTATGGTGAGAAACAAGAAGAATAGCTCCATTGCACGTGTAGCTTCCCAATGAGCCTCTTCTATCTAAGTGACTGATCTCACAGTCCAGTGAATCTCCAGATAGAGCTCTCACTCTCCTTGCTTGAGATGTCAAAAGCCTCTGCAGACTCCAAGCATGACCATTTCCAGGTTAAAAGTTAGCAACCTGGTTTATATCATCTGTCTTCTGAGAACAACCGGTTTTATTTTAGATGAGCACAAGTCATGGGAGAAGGCTCACACCACGTCTTGTTTAGTAAGACCATAACTCTCTCCAGTGAGCTCATGTTGCTGAGGGTCCCGACTGAACACATCTCAGCTATTTGCTAGATGTGAGGAATTCAGCCCTATAGTAAATTTTGGTTTTCTGCTCAGTATTCTAAGAATCCTTAGCAATTTCTTTTTTCAGACGGAAAAAGACAATTTCATGTCTGCTGTTTGTTATTATAGCAGTAGTAACTAATGTATGTTTTGTAAATAATTCCGATAGGAAAATATCTGTTACCTTTTTATGCTACAATCAGAAAACTGATCTATAACATAACAAACACTCTGTATTTTGTGAAGGTAGAGTGTTACACATAACTTTATTTCACTGAAGTCAAGAATTCTGCTCTCCTAGAACATATATTGAAGCCATCTCTGTGACGCCACATTGAGGTATGCAGTCTGTGCAACTCCATTTTTCAATCAATGTGAATTAGGGCTAGAACTTTCAGACTTAAAATGCATGGAAGGAGTGAATACTTTGTTTCTAGGCTGATACTGCACTTTAATGTCCATGCAACATATATTGAGCCAAGTATTTTAGATATCAGATCAAATTACTTGGATGAGATTGGAGCTCAATTGCCCTTGTGTCATAAGACAAATACAGGACTATTCTTCACAGTTCTCTAAAAAAGACTCTATGCGGTTGGCAAATCAACTGCACAAAAGTAATGAGACAAAAGAGAAACAGAACACATTAAACATCTTAAAAACTAAAATGGTTTATAGCTAGGACTTTATAATGCTGAAATCTGACTTTTTATGTGCATGCTATAAAGTAATAATAATAAAAAAAGACTTTAAATGCACTGGGAGAATGATTTCTTCCTATTGTTCTATTGGAAATTACAATGCATAGTTTTTAGCTGGTACTGTATGATAGTGCGTGGCTACTGGAATAGAGATACCTAGACACAGTAACCACAGTTATTCAGTAATTAGATACTAATTCTTCTCCTGTTCAAAATTTAAAAGAATACTTATAGTTTTAAATTTCTCAGAAAATAAAAATAATGTTTTCAGTTTGCTTCTCCTCATGTAAACTTATTCTTTAAATAGCAGGATCATATTAGATTGTTGTCTGAACTAAAAAATATTGTAGAAATTGGATTCAATAAATTTGATTTAGTATGATTATTTATCCTTATTCATTACCTATGCATACTGTAAAAAAATTCTAAACACTCTTATGTCACATCTTTTTTTAAATATATTTTTTAAAATCTTCTTTTAAGTCTTTCTTTACAAGACTAACAAAATCAGAAAAGTAGTCTTAAAAAGGAAACATTTATTAACTTCCAACATTTAGGCAGTGAGTAGTATTGCATGTGTTGTGCGTATATAAATACCTGTCATTTCAAGAATGTAGAAATTCACACAACCACAAAACAATATCCACTGCTCTCCTCCCATCTATCCAGTCAGTCTTTCCACCAGTGAAGACTTCCAGACTGGTTAAGTATGATTTCCCCATGGAGAATCCATGCTGACTACTCATGATTATCGTCTTTTCCTCCTTTCTCCAGACTTTCTTTTTGGTCTCTGGGATCTGAGAGTCCTGAGAGCCCAGCTTAGCAGTAAAGATTGAGGTGAGGAAGGCATTTAGTATTCTCTGCTTTTTCTGTGTTTTTTTTCATTAGGATCCCTTTCCCATTCAACAGGAGCCCAATTCTCAGGGAGTTTGGACTTGATGATCTCTAGAGCTGCCTTCCAACCTCAACCATTCTATGATTCTATGATTATTTTGTCTCTGGTATATTTATAGAAGTCTTCCTAGACATCCCTTGAGAGGTTAAACTTCAGATTTGGCCTTCCTAACCCCATCCCTGCATGCTCAGTATTCTTGTAATTATCCCAGGTTACCTCTCCTTGTTTGCACCTTCTGTATGCTTCCTTCTTATATTTGAAATTTGCCATGGGCTTCTTGTTCATCCATGCAGGACCAGGGCTTGCAAACCTGAGGAAACACTTAGCTGTCTGTAGAGGATCTCATTTACTCCTTCCTAATCAGGCGATCTGATTAGGCCTTGATCAGGTGAGCAAATACCCACAACAATCACCCACAGATCCATAAGAGCTCACTATCCCTCATAATCTATCACTTTCCCTTATGCAGAGCTCCATACGTTGCAGCAGGCCTCATGAAAAGTACAACTCCTCCTCCTTGCCATTGCAGCCTGTCCTTCCTGGGGAGCCTGTATCCAACCATTGCAAGTGTTTGCATCATGAAAGCTATACTACCATGTTTCTGTGTTCCCAATGAGATCATAGATCTGCGGTCACACATAGATTCTTCTGTTTTCCTTCCAAATTGCTCAAAGTTGCAAATATGAAAAATGTAGAAATCTCAGCTCTCAGTGATCCAGCAATGTTTAGCCGTATAGCTTAGCAGCTGAAGCACCCAAGCATGTTTCACTTCTTAGTTTTCCCCTTAGTTTTTTGAACACAATTTATATGATTCAAACCTTTATTAAAACTGAGCAAGCAGATGTTTTTTTGTATTGAATTGCTCAATAATATTGAAACATTAAAGATTATATCTGGCATGAAATGGCATACTTTCAAATCATTCTTCTTAACCATTACTAGGTTACGCCTATTTTATAGGAATACAAGATCAGGGCTAATGGTCATACCAGACAAACAATTTCACAGCATCCATATGATTTCTGACAATTGTCATTAAAAGATGTGTAGGGAAGATTATAAGACTACTGCAAACTCTATAGTGAATTTTACCTCCAACAAATTCACTGCTAAGAAGTTTCTTAAGTTTGAGACACCACATTTTGTGAATCTGTTTTGTTCTCAGTGGAGCTTGTTTTGGATCACATATATTGTTTTAGCATCCACCTACAAATGACAAGAAAATTATGATATTGAACTACACGCTGTATGATGAATCATCACCTTTTCTTTTAGATATAATTCCTACTTTATTTGTGAGATCCCTCTTTTTTTTTTTTCTTTTTAAATTGGAAGACACACACAATAAACAACAATTTTCTGTTCAATTTCTGGATATGATATCCGCTCCTTAGCAACTAGTACCTAGGATGAGAAGTCCTCATCATTTCCATACGGAGAATCATTTATTTTATGGAATATTTGTACCTTTGGTAGCTTTGGTTATTTCCTATTGCTCCTTCTCCAGTTCTACTAAATTCCTTAGAAATGGAGATCAGAACTGTATATAGTATACAAGATGTGAACGAACTGTAAATTTATGTAACAGAGCAGTGATATAGTATGCTCTACTAACTATTGCTTTTTCACTAGATCCTAACATTTAATTTGCTTTCCTGACTGCTAATGAGCATTGAACTAGCATTTTTATAGAACAGTCTGGTTCTGAAATTCATAGTGTTTGCAGAATTTAAGATTGCTTATTCCCATGTTCATCAATTTATAATTATCTACATTGAATTTAATTTACTGTTTACTGCGTATCGTCTGCTACTACCACCATATTGCCCATGTTTCCTTGTTGATTCTAGTTAATTGCTGCAGGTTATGCAAGGTACAGAGGCAATTGCCAAGGAAAATAGCAGTGAAAAATGAAGACTATTTTAAAAATGGCATCTTGGAACATGTTTCCTTTTTTTGTTGCATACATAGAGAAAATACAGTCACATAGCTGTCCTGATGGTCATTCCACTGTTCATCCAGCCTCCCATTTGTATTTCTTCTAAATATCTAAAGATGTCACATGTATAAAATAAACAGAATACATGTTTCATGTTTTGACTTAATATAGGACTGGGAAAGACGTGCTATTCATATCACTATCATCCTGAACACTTATTTTACAGTTTACTAGATTTACTAAGAAGGTATGTCCATGTTATTTTTTTTTCTGTATGTGACACTGCAGAGCTTATGAGTAGAGTTTATCAAATGTCAAATGCAAATTTAAAAGGGATCCACACTTCACAAAAAAGTCTGTTATTGATATTGAGCTGACTATTCCCTTTAAATGTTAATGAAACTGATGTAATTACCGAAATACCAAAACAGCTCAAGAGCTGAGATCACAGCTGTAGCCCATTACTTGTAAATTTCTGGTACAGGCACTTTCTTGGCAGAAAGAGTTGTACAAGAATTTGGTCATCATGATTTCCTTTTAAGTAATGGAGACCAAGGGCACAGGGAGAAAAATGAGCTACTTTCTGGTTTGACCAAGAGATAAATATTACTCTCATTCAGACAATCTTTTTTCTTTTCTTTTTTTTCTTTTTTTTTTTTGAGCAAGAACTCAGATTATGTCAGCAAAATTATTGAATACACAGTGATAGAGAGTCTCTCTTAAATTATTTTTTTAGAGATAAAGATACAGTAATTACATTTTTATCTGACCTTATAACTTTCTTTCTTTCTCTCTTTCTCTCTCTCTTTCTCTCTCTCTTTCTCTCTCTCTTTCTCTCTTTCTCTCTCTCTTTCTCTCTTTCTCTCTCTCTCTTTCTCTCTCTCTTTCTCTCTCTTTCTCTCTCTTTCTCTCTCTCTTTCTTCTCTCTTTCTCTCTCTTTCTCTCTCTTTCTCTCTCTTTCTCTCTTTTTCTCTCTCTTTCTCTCTCTTTCTCTCTCTTTCTCTCTCTTTCTCTCTCTTTCTCTCTCTTTCTCTCTCTCTCTTTTCTTTCTTTCCATTTGTTTCAGAATACTGCCCATGCTCACAAGCAGAGAATCAAAATCGGAGGAAAGTGATTTAAATAAGGAGAGAGTAAAGGCTCTGTTGCATTTTTTGTGTGATATTTTTCAGTCAGCAAATCTGTAGCACAGAGGCAGTGAAAAGGAAAATAGAGCACTTGAACAGGGTAAGTAACCTCAAGAAAAAAAAAAGTCTAAGGGCTATGCAAGCAAAATAGGCAGTAAAGAACCAGTGATATCTATACTAAAGAAGGCTGGTGACACCTTGATTCTTTGATCTGTGAACTGTGTGACAGGCTTGCAAACGGATAGTTTATTATCTGGGAGGTGAATAGCAAAGTCCTACAGCATTTCACAGGGTTAATGTGTATAAAACAGCCATTTAGATATGTGCCAGGAATAGAGCGTGGGAGGAGTTTGCTTCCGCATGCAAGGAAGTAGTACGTGTGCCTGTGTGTATATGCATGTCTATGCGTACGTGCTCATATGGAGCACTGCCGCGGTACTCGGCTGGTTGCAACAGCTGCCTCTGGGAAGAGCCGTATTGAAGCCGACCATGGAATTGCCAAATCCTCTTAATTCACCTTCTGATGATATTGAAGGTGGCCCAAGCCAGATCAGCACCTTGTTCTTATTTTCGCGGAGGATCGCTACCGCACTCCAATGGACCACACTCCATTTAAACGCAGGAATAAGCATCTCATGACACCATGCTCCACTGCATCGGAACTGTATGAGCAAGGCAGTCTTGCAGAGAGAGGGAGAGAAAGAGAGAGAGGCTTTCCAGAATGAGAAGAAAAAGAGATGCTCTCTGTTTTTGTTGTCTGTGGCTTGTTTTTTTTTTTAAAGAAATCTGCAGCTTCACGGTATCGGAGTAGTATCTCTGTAAGCTTTGTATCAACAGCAATAAATTTATTTATATCAACATCAAAGCCAGAAAATTCTGCCATTGTTCTTACAATGATCTGTTGTTTCTTGGATCACATAGGGAATTCCAAAGAGCAGCAATCATCATGTTACCTGACATTATATGAGCTTAGTCTTCTGGGCAAATAACGCATCTTTGAAAGAAGCTAACATCTCACCTAAGCTTTTTTTTAAGTGGGCAGTCTCTCCTCAGGTGCAGTCACTTATTTACTTTTTTTACAGTGATTTTTGTGGTATGTTTGACATTCAGTGTACTTATGTCCTTGATGTATAATATTTCTATTTAGATAAGATAGGTTTTATTCTTTTTATTATAAGATCTCTTTCTGTTAGATGTAACTGTGAAATTACAGAACTATAATTGCTCATTCAAGAATCACAAAGTCCTTTGAAAGCATTCTGGTACCTGGTAAGTACGAGGAGATTACTTGGACTTATTGTACATCTGTGTAAGCATGAAGCACTCTGTTTCCAAAAAAGGCAGTCATGGTAATCTACAGAAATAACTAACAAAAATGTATCTCATATAAATTAACATTAGATGATAGAGCATTCGGACTAGCCTTGCAAATCATATTATTTTTGAAGTGAAAAAGAAAGAGTTAATTGACATGAATAGTTAGAATGGGGTATTTAGATATTTTGTGAAGAAAAATCAAAGGGAGAAAAATCTACTTCAGTTTCATTAAAGCTGAGAACTACTCAAACCTACATTCTTGAAAATAATTCAGTGACTAAAAATCCCAAATAAGAAAAGAAAAAAGGTTGCTTGCTTGATATGATAATTGAGTAATAAGACGATGTATTTTACTGCTGCTCCTCAATTTCCTCATTCTGTTTCAGAAGCACAATATAGCTCCAGCAAAATAGCATCTTTATGGTCCTATGGATTGACACCACAAAGCCTTGGTCTTCTTTTGAAATCTATGGAACTGTGATAAATCTTCATGGCTCTGTATTCTAAAAGAAGAAAGGATTAAAGAAAGATTTTCAAGAGTGGCATATTACCTCTTCTGCACTGTTTAAAGATGAAAGGATTGCCTTATAGTGAGCTAGTAGTTATCAGTTTTTCCTGGGATTAGTAATTCAATGGAATTCATAGCAAGAGGAAAATAATGTTAAAGCATAAATTTTAAGATATAAACAATGGAAAAGTGTTTCAAGCAACTAGGTTTAACAATTGCATCATAGGTATGAGTGTAAACAATGCACATAGAACGTCTTCCTTTAAGATACATATTTTCTTAATTGGGTCCAACAGCAATGGGAGAGTCAGACATGGAAAAATAGCCATCCCAATAGAATTATGTATGTTCCTTGATAAATAATATCAAATGAATTACAAAAGACATACAGCTGTTCACATTTGCAGACCATGATTCACCTGGCTGAGCTGCCATTCTTTTTTAGGGAGTCTATGATTAGTACAGCTCTTGTTGCTGCTCTAGGAATCATCATTTAGAGTCTCACTTTGGGAAGTTCAGAACTGCTCTATGGGAAGAATGGAAGAAACTAAGACACTACTAGAGATCAGAAGTTTCTTGATATGCAAAAGTAAGTACATTTTTATACAGTTCAAAATCTGTGCTACTTTTTTTAGAGAAAAAAAAAATCTGTGTTGTTTCTGTGATAAAATGGACAGCTTTGGGCTTGATTGCCCTCTCTCCATCTCTCTTCCTCTCTCTTTTTCTCTTTCTCCTTCCCTCTCTCTTTTTTTTTTCTCTTTCTGTCTCTTTTTCTCCTTTTTTTTTCTTTTTTTTTCTGATCAGATAAATGGGAAATATTTGCTGCTTGCTGGTTTTTGAGTTCATTCTACAAGTAAATAGAAATAACATGACTTTTATGGATGCAAGTGTTGATCCCCATCATGTGCTCTGACAGTCAGCTTCTCTACTTGTTTGATTTCCAAAGTCTAACTCACTGGCAAACGAGGCCCATACATATGCTGGGACCCCTTAGAACACAATTTTATGTCTCATGATTTACTTGAAATTAAAATTCTAAATGAGAAAATCTAAATGAGAAAATTCTAAAAGAGAAAAATTAGGCTTATCGTTATTATCAATATTTTAAATCTAGACTTATTTCCTAAGTCTAGAACTCCTGTTCACCTTTGTTCAAGGATGTATTTAATATGATCCCAGTGACAAATATATGATTAAACACTTTGATTGAAACTATTAAAGCAAAATTATTTATTTTGAGAATTCAGAGTTGGTTTGGACTTCATAGTCTAACTGTTTCCACACAAAGTTTGTTAGCACAAAGTGTAGCTGCCAGGAGCTATTGTCAATTCTTTCTGCCCTCCTCCTTTATTTATTGGCATACTGGAGAATTAAATGTCAAGCAAATAAAGCCAGTAATTCCAAGTAACCCTAAATCTTCTTCCATAGTAGAATACACAGATTCGAATATCAAGGTCTATTTTACACCTTCAGAACCAGAATAAAGTTAATGCAAGTTCAAGTATGGCAAGGCTCAATACAGGCACATCAAAGTTGTATGCAAAATTCCTTTTAAAACGTAATTGAAAGTTAATATGAATTTTTATGAGGCAATATTGCTCCCATAAAAATAAACTAACAAATATGAGGCTGTTTAATTAATACATGTAAATATGCATGGAGATATAATGGTTACAATACATTGATTATAATCTGTACAGTTTAGCAGGCTATTAATGCCCCACATAAAAGAAATTGAAAATCAAAGTATGTGATACTAAAATGGTAGATATCAAAGGTATTTATTTGTAAAAAAAAACCCATATTTTTTAAAAATATCTTTTAAATTTGTTGTTACTTTTAGATCTAACATTGACCCAGCCAGGGGTCAAATAGTATATCATTCTCTTGCTTAACTCTACCACTCAAGGCTGATTTTTTTCCCCTAATCTAATGACATCAGCCTCAGGGGAAAAAAAATAAAGAATTAAAGAGAATTCAAAGGATTCCAAATAGGCATGAAGAAAAAGTCTGAAGAGCCTTCAAGGTCTATGTCAGGTCATGGAAATTACCAGACATTCCTTGATCTGAAAATAAAGAAAAGTCAGTGTTAATACTCTTGTTCTTTGCAATGCTTGTGAACTTTCCATACACAGGAGAAAGTCAAGGGTTTGGGAGGTTTTTTTCTCTCTCTCTCTCTTTTTTTTTTTTTTTCCCCAGATAGTCAATTTGTTCCGGTCTACATCTTTTCTTTTCATCCAGAGAAACCAATTCTTAGCTCAAAAAGCAACTTTCCAGATGAAAACATATGTAACATTTTAGTAAGCTAGATTTATGTCAGGTAGGTCATGAACCTTTACTGTATTCCTGTGTTAAATAACATAAACAAGCAAAAAAGCTGTTGACCACTTCTAATGAACTGGCTCCCCTCTTTCAGTTTGAAGACAGTTTTAATGAAGCAAAAAGAAGAAAGCTTAGACAAGACTGTAGAAGCCACAACAAATTGATTTTTTCCACTGCCTTTGTTACTTCATGGAAGATTTCCACAATGTGAAAGCCAAACATTGTTACAATTGATTTTTTTTCCTACATACTTTGATAAAAAATTATACACATACTGCAAAATATCTTACACATATCCAAAATCTAAACAATTAACCGGTTGACCATTTTGCTAAACAGAGAACAAATTGAGCAAGAGATGTAAGGAGATTTATATATTTATTTGTTTATTTTCTGCAAAACCTTTTGACCATATTTCAAGTCAATGAGTGTAGATAAAATCATTTTGATCATATGGCATTTCTCAAAAAGTATCTTGCATCCTTGAAAGCAATACACAAATGCTAGTAATAGTTATTTCTCCTGCAAGAGCAATTTTTTGAGAGAGGTGGTGTAATTCCTGTCAGTCAAAAAAACCCACAGGTGTCTCAGAGGGATTTTTTTTCCGGACTTTAAGGAAAAAAGGCAACAAAAGCACAGAATCTATGTACCCAGAATAAACCATAAGTCACAGCTTGCCATCTTTTTAGAAGTGCTTAAATATAGTTAAGAGGTGGACTCTACCTGCATGTATAACTAAGTTGCCGATTGCCAATGGAAAAAAAGCCTAATGTTATAGAACAATTCAGAGAAAAAAGAAAAGAAAAAGTCAAAGTTGTCTAACTTGAGTTTTTCAGCCTCTTTCTGAAGGACTCCATGGCTGTAGAGGGTGCCTGAAAGGATCAGGCAGCTGCAATAAATATGTGCTAGATTTACAAGACTTGGGTATATAGTCACTTTAGTATTGCATTATTTCTCCAGGACAGAAGGGGACAGTCTTGTTTTCAACACCATTGTCCCTAGGTGTTCAACATCTCAGGTTGTGCCATGACTTGAACAACATCAAAAAGGAGTTTGTTATTATCTCGATCAGTTCCCTCATCTGGCCACTCACTCACCTGTTCACAAAGACAGAGAAAGGAATGAGCATCCTTAGCAGGAGAAGAAGAAGAAAGAGGTTACTTCTGTCTATAACTACACAGATGTGTGCGACAACAAAGTGATTCCGAAATTTTGTTCTGAGAAAAACACTTTTCATTGGCATTCCCTCTCAGTCATTTTAAATATTTCATCGTTCAGTATACTACTTGGTATGAATTCCCACCTATGTTCCAGGCTTTACATTGTTTAACATCAAGGAAAATTTAGAGCCCCAAATCAGCGTTGCAAATTCCAAGCACAGAGCATAGCACTTAGCTTTTAAGCACTGTAAAACTGAGCAGTGCGAAACCATGGTGTCCTTTTTGAAACTGAGCCACACAGCAGCTATGCTTTTCCTCATGCATCGCTGCTGACATGTGTTGTTGAATCCATTGAAGGTTTGTGGTGCTCCCTGAATCTGACTAGCAAGTCATCACTATTCCTGGTTTTACACTATTTAAATATATTTCAGTACATTCTTCCACAGTCCTAATCATTAGACCAGTGTTTGTCAAAAATAATAAAATGAACAGAGAAAACTCAAATGCCAGTCCTCCTTCTCTGAATATTCTTATATATGCTGGTTGGTATCTTATGTGTGTGCATGTTTATGCATGTGTTATGTGTTTGTGTGGCAATGAATATAAATGTTGCTGATGGTGGGTGTTTAGAAGGACTGTGACTCATACATACAAACTATTGATTATGCGTAGATTTGTTAGCACTCATTTGTATGAGCTACAATCCATGAATCAAAGTATTTTAATCTACAAAGATAATCCATACAACACAGTTTGGTTGCCATAGCACTTATCAAGAAAATTTTAGCTCCAGTTCATTGCAGAGTTAAGTAATGCATTTCTAAGCAGCTATGCATAAAGCACCGGTTCTGTAATATATTCTGTAGCAGAGAAACCAGTGTAGCCATTCCTGCCTCACAAACCAAGAAATTTTTGAACAGATTCAATCATAACTAGCATTCAGAAAGGCATAGATTTTCTGCTCCTTGTGTGGACAAATTTTTGAGTTATATGCCTGTTTTGGTTTATTTTAGAGTTTAACTGGATGATTTTTTTTTTTTTTTTTTTTGTATGGCTCTCTCAGTTTCTGAGAATCTGATGAGTGTCATTTCCCCTCATTTTCTGATATAAACGTGTCTTCTCTTTAAGTCAGAATCTGCACTGCGGTTTGGTTATGGGCAGTCTAGGTTCAAGTGACATTCTGCCTTGGATTTCTTGGATGGCCTTTGACAAGGTGTTAAGAAGATCTGAGGTTCAGTATACACCATGTACAATTTCTTTTGACACCTAGATCAAGTGAGATATGTAAGTGAAGAAGGTAGCTTTAATAGGAGGAGCTTGAAGTTCCATTGAAAAGGACAGTCTTAAAATCCACCCTTTCACAGAGTTGGGGCATAGAAGAGCATGTATATGCAAAACAATGAGGTAAGATCTAGAAAGTCAGGATGGCACCAACAAAATATTCACATCTTCATGTCCACTTAAAGTATATCCACATTTAAAAAGAAACAGATTTTCCATTGGAATTACTTCTGCAAAAGTGTTTGAGCCATGTGTACATGAGCCTCATGTATAAATTCTTGCAGGGGATTTCAGTGAAGAATAGCTAGTTCTGTATCCAAATGGCATTTTATAGTATTGAACTAATTACCTTGGTCAGGACAAAGCCATAAGGTATCTAAAAGAGTGGTTACTTCTTTGGTTGGAGTATTATCCCCGGTCTTCAGTTCCTGATTTCTGCCACTCTTGCACATTAGGCATCAGACTTCCTTCTCAGACAACTTTAACTTTTAGTACTTGAGTCTGGCAGTACCAACCAAAATGGAGAAAAGATCTGTGTCAGTGTTTTGTTATTATGACACAGATTATATAATTTTATTTGATTTTGAAGTTTATTTAAAAGATTCTGTGTGTGTGACACAAGCTCAGCTGTTTAAGTATATACTTGGGGAATTATAAAGAAGGCAAAAGAAAGTCTGTAAATTACATTGTGAAAGAAAGTTCCTTGGGCATATTAAAGTTTCCAGTTCTTCAAGTATTAAAAGTTCATTACAGAGATTAAAAAAATGATATTATCTAGCAGTAATACATGTGCTTTGCCAGAAATTAAAGAAATTTTTGCCTGAATGGCATGGAATAAGATTCATGAGAGACAAATAGCATCTTCTGATTATACTAGATGAGACAGCAATGAACATCAGTTTGGAACATTAATTCTGACAGGCACAGGCCCTGAGTGATACTTGGAACTGTTGCATTGAACTAGGTAGTGTTCCCAGATGTAACCTCACATGACCCCCAGTTAATGCAGTAAAAAAAGTGCAAAAAACTTTGCTTTCTTCTCTCCCATAATGTGAATTTTTTTTGGCAAACAGTAACAGTTTAGAAATAGGAGAGAGGTGGGATAGAGACTGGTTTAGAATTTACAGTTGCTTATCTTACTAGTTTTTCTCACATGGTGCAGGATATCATAAGAAAAATTATGCTCAAATGTCTGCTGTTTTCATTTAGGTGGTACTAAATAAGAAGGGGTTAAATTCAACTGTGCTGCAGAATATGCCATGATGGAAATTTGAATGGCAGGAATATCAATCACTGGTGCATATTCTCTGGTCTTTTTTACATATCATAGAATCATAGAATACTTACGGTTGGAAGGGACCTCTAGAGGTCATCTAGTCCAACCTCCCTGCACACGCAGGGTCTCCTAGAGCATGTGGCACAGGATTGCGTCCAAGCAGCTTTGGAAGATCTCCAGAGAAGGAGACTCCACCACCTCTCTGGGCAGCCTGTTCCAGTGCTCTGTCACCCTCACTGTTAAGAAATTCTTTCTCAAGTTCCTGTGGAACTTTTGGTACCTCAATTTGTGGCCATTTCCTCTAGTCCTATTGTTTGCCACCACTGAGAAGAGGCCAGCCTCATCCTCCTCACTCCCTCTCTTGAAGTACTTGTAGACACTGATCAGGTCCCCTTTCAGCCTTCTCTTCTCCAGGCTGAACAGTCCCAGCTGTCTCAGCCTTTGCTCATAATATCTGGTGGGAAAATGGAACAGTAGCATTTGTAGGACTGGTGAAGCTTTCCAACAAGTAATGTCCAGAAAGAAATATTTGCTTATTTTTCTACTATAAAATCATATGATCCATGGTAAGCTTTCTCATTTAACTCTTGACGAAAGACTCTCAAATAGGTTTTATGAATTTCTTCGGGTCACATCTGTAGTCAAAAATCATAAGTGGGATTGCCAATACTGTTTATCTCTTTTTTATCATTAGGCCTTTCCACTTCCTCAGGGAATTCTTTTTTTTTTCTAAAAAAAAAATCAGATTTATGTAACCTCAATGTCCTGCTAAGAATCTTCTTGTTTTATCATCAGTTTACCTCAGGCCAAACAATTTTGTTGTCTGTTTTAAATATGTGGATATAGAAGCACTTCCACATCCTCTTTTTTTTTTTAAAGCATCATAATATAGCCATTCAAACAAGCATTTTCTGGCCTAGAGTCTTTAATAATGTTCTGTCTTAGTCAAACCAAATTAAACTAGGTAATAATTGCTTCTTAATTAAAAAAAAAAGCAATAATAAACCACATACTCTGAGCCATGAATTCCTTCTTTGCATTTTGCTATGTTATAGTTGATTTTTTGTGAGTTATCCTTTATATGTATGTTAATGATGAGAGGGTATATTGGTATGGATTGCCTTGCAAGTTAAGATCAAAATCAGCACAGCTTCTATACAAATGCTTTGATGAGGAAATGAGCAATGGCAGTGTTAACTGATTGAGGAGCTACTGATTCAGGGCATCAGTCAAGTGATAATCATGAAGAAGCCTACAAGCACAGTGATATTTTGTGTCCACAGGGCCAAAGGGAATAGAATTCCCAAGATTCGCATTTTGTTCTGCATATATCAACACACTAGCTAAGATTCATAAATAAATAAATAAATAAATAAATAAATTAAATAAATAAATAAATAAATAAATGCCAAAGTATCAGGTGGCCATCAGCATGCCCTTTAGGTAACTAACCTTAGATGTGGATGTCTGTTTTGACCTCAATAAAAACTGCAAAACTCCTTTTCCATCATCCCCAGTTTAATGTCGTAACTTAAATCAATCAGTATCTAAACAACTGTTTGCTTTAATATGTATTAAAGCCCTAAGGCAATATTTCCCATTGACAAGTGGTCTAAATCGCTGTCTGTGGGAAAAGAGAAAGTACTGCTGAGGCAGTAATATATTTCCATTCATGACATAGGAATATGTATATTTCCCACAGGAGGCAAAGGTTAAGAATGATGGAGTTCAACTAGTATGTCACAGTTAATACATGTAGGGGAGACTGGTTTTTGATTTTTGAATACATAGCTTGTGCATAATAATGGGGCGTTAAAATATTTCTGAATAACATTTGCAATAATTTCACATTCATTGCATATGCATGGTTCAAAAAGTTGAAAAGAAATGGTTAACTTTGAAAATTCCTTTCTTTTTTTATTCAGTGCACATTATTTACTATAGATTTTTGTGGGTGTGCAGTTATAATGGATTACTTATTTCTATTTGAAATGAAAAAGTCAGTTTAGAACTTGTGGGGTTTTTTGTTTATTTGTTTGTCTGAGGAAATATTAAGAACTATGTTATACCGGACACTGAACACAACCAATCTTAAGACTATTTTCCTGAGATAAATATTTAATATGTAAATTTTTTTATTATTATTTCTATGAGCTATGTGCAATGACAGAAATCTAAAATTGATTGCACAGATCCAAACCAACACTTGAGTATCTACCATCTCATAATATGCATCCAATGTTTTTTGATATTTCAATTTACTAAATAATACTATTTGATTCAATCAATTCCAAAAAGTTATTAACTTGTAAAATGAATGTTATAGAACTTTTCACCCTACAAAAAACAGATTGATTCTATTAAACTGTTACTTTTAGTCAAGTGTCTTTTCTTACAGCAGTACTCATACCTAGAATGAAACCAGAAATATCTTAAATTACTTTTCAGTGATTGATCTTTCACTGGGCTTCTACTGCTTTCCATGCATTTCTCATGAAAGAAATACAGTCATTTTAGAAATGTTCTTCTGCAGGAAGCACCCTTCCAAGGGCAGACAGCCCAGGCACCATTAAGTTCTCCTTACTGTCCATGACTGTGAGTCAGGGTCTCTAATGCCTCTGTTGCTTTCTTCTGTAATTTACTACCTATTATTCAGCTAACCAAGAGGAACATTGTACCTGCTGCATACCAGCATATTGGGGCCCTGGTCAGTCCTGGTGAGGCCACACCTGGAGTATTGGGTGTAGCTCTGGGCTTCCCAGTATAAGAGGGACGTGGAGCTGCTAGAGAGGGTCCGGTGCAGATTAAGGGACTGAAGCACCTATCATATGAGGAAAGACTGAGCAAGCTGGGCCTGTCTAGCCTGGAGGAGAGAAGACTGCAAGGAGATCTGATCAATATGTATAAGTGCCTGAAGAGTGAATGTAGGGAGGAATGGACCAAATTCTTCTCAGTGGTGGCCAGTGACAGGACAAGGGG
The DNA here is from genome assembly GCA_003342815.1 of Eudromia elegans. Lineage (NCBI taxonomy): Eukaryota > Metazoa > Chordata > Aves > Tinamiformes > Tinamidae > Eudromia > Eudromia elegans. Next base: position 550,370 of record PTEX01000328.1, read on the forward strand.
TAACGGGCACAAGTTGAAACACAGGAAGTTCCATGTCCATGTGAGGGAGAGCTTCTTTCCTGTGAGGGTGCCAGAGCCCCGGAACAGGCTGCCCAGAGAAGTTGTGGAGTCTCCTTCTCTGGAGATCGTCCAAACCCGCCTGGATGCCACCCTGTGCCCCATGCTCTAGGAGTCGCTGCTGGAGCAGGGGGGTTGATCTCTAGAGGTCCTTTCCAGCCTTAAGGATTCTTTGCTTCTGTGGTTCTGTGCAGTCATTTCTTCTTCTTTACTTTTATGTAATCTGTTCAACAGATTTCAATTAATTCATTAATTCCTAGTACTGATTGGTACACTCATATAAGATAATTTGCTTTTACCTTTTTAAAATGCTAAAATAATGAAAAGAAAAAGTGTAATCTGATGAGATATGCTTTACATTATTAAACGGGGAATAAACACATACCTCTGAAAGATATTCAGCATAGAGCTTCTCTGAACAGATCTGGGAAAGAAAGCTAAAGAAAAGCCACAGCTCCTTAAAATATTAATGTGGACCTTGTCAGATCAGACAAGAGGCTGGAGAGACTGCCATTTGGTCAAAGCTTTTTTTAGTGCTCTGATGCCCCCCTCAACTCTCCATTTTATTTAGTTCTCTCCTCACTCCATGGAAAAGGATTACAAATAAAATATTTTATCAAGGATTGTATATATTGTTTTGTTTGCTCTGGAAGAAAATGTCTTCCACCAAAGCAATATCAATAAAACAAAGAAATTCCTGAGACTTTTATAGTGGAATAAATATCAATACTCACTCCATCAGCTTAAGTCTGTATGAAGTCTTGATCTGAACTAAGCTAATCTTCAACGTTTAAAATCCATCTTGCATAGCTTTGTGTTTATTTCTATGAACCTGAAGATACACGTTCCATTATCTGTGAGTTAGCTAGTATAAATAACAACAATGAATCCATTATTCCTAATCTTCAGTAACTCCTGGCATCAATTAAGTTTGTCTTATAAGATTTTCCAATGAATCTACACATTCCCATCAAAGATTTTATGCTGATTTTTTTCATGAATGGAGCAAAAAATCTGCATTTCCATAAAGATGTGTTTAGGACTATTTTCTCTTACCTTGTACATTAAACATGATGTATTCATTTCCGCTTATTCTCATGATCCCCTGGGTTTTGAAAACGCTGAGACCAAATTCACTAAATATTATTATTGACAGACAAACAAAGAAAAGGGATTCCCACAGTTGCCACTATTCAGACAACATCCTTTTCCTGAGGAAGACATTTGAATTCCAGCAATGTTACCATTAGGCCATACAAACCTTCTCTTACTGTGACAACAGCATATCTGATGGCTGTTGCCTAAGCTTAAAGAAGGAAAGAAATCTTTAATTTTCTTATAGTTCCTCCATTCTTATCATGAATTTCTATCTTTTCTATCAAACTTCCATGCTAACCAGTTTCTGAACTTTCTCTTTTTATATCTTGATGCTCAAGATTGGCTTCCAGATCTAACAAAGTCTTTACCTTTCCCAGATGAAGAGAAAAAAAAAACAAAATAAGAAAAAAAAAATCTGACCTTATAAGTGGCTTGAATGGAAAAGGACAGCACAAAATTTATTATTTAACTGCTTTCAATGGCAACAAACCTGCCCAACACCATAGAAGCTTGTGAACAGTCATGGGCCTACTACTTCAGGAGCAGTCTAACACACTTGTAGGATTTTCCTTTTCTTTAACCAGAAATCCATTTGTAAGCTAAGGATACCTTTTCCTCCCATCCTTTGGACTAAATCCTTACAAACTCTTCATTTACAGTTCAATAAAGAGTCAACATTCCAACTACTTTACCAGTTTTGCTTTACATTATATTTAATATAGTAATATTTATTTTGGGCACAGACATTGAAGGATAATGCCTTCAGAAACATTTTGCTCCATGATGAATCCCCAGTAATTTCCATGATACTTTTATTGTTTATATTTAGCACATACTGATCTATTGCAGAGAAACACCTGAAAAGAAACCAAGTCTAATGAGCACTTATTTGCACTGAGAATTACAAATGGCTATGTAAACTTGATGTTTCTCTCTTTTCCTTTTTTTTTTTAATAAAGACTTACCATTAGATGATCCAAATATTTAAATAACTGAAAATCTTTTGACTCTCATCCTTTTAACCAGACTTTTGGAGATCTTATTTTCAAAATCTTCTTTCCAGTGATATGTACCACATAATTAACTGTAGTCTTAAAACTGACCCCTGTGTCCTCTGCTCATTATTCCTTTCCAATTTAAAATGTATGCATGCATGGCTACCTTTTGCTTCTTGCTCTTTACCCAGTATTCTGTCTAGCACCTTGTCTTATCTATGGCTTTTTACCTAGTTAGTAATCTCTGATGTGGAGCCTTGACAAATGTTCTTGAAAATCCAGGTGCATTTTACCCACCACATTTAATTTACCTGTCCTATCTGTGTTATCTTCAAGAATTCTAACAGGTTATTTAAGCATGACCTACCTTGAGTGAAACTATGCTGGCCACCTTTAATGAACTATACTTTAGCAGCTGTTCTCCCACTGACCTCTATCATGACTTCTTTCCTACAGCTCATGTTGGACTACAGCTCATGTTGCTGTTTTAAACCTTAAGGCTTCTTTTTCCTAGTAAAAGAATTATATTTCTTGGTTCTCAGTCCTCAGAAATCTCTTTTGTATTTAGTGAACTTTCAAAACCTGTCATTTCAAGGTTCACCAAGCACTAACTTTTGTTCTTATGAAAATATATATACATGTGAAAAGCATGCGGGTATATGATTTTTTTTTTGAGATTTCAATATTTTTTTAATCCCAGTATACTGCTGATTAGTCTCAAACCTAATTCTGTTGAATATTTATATATTCCAGGTCCAAGTGATTTAGCTGTAGTGAAGAAAAAGACAATACAGAGCTGTCCAATAGATATTTTTATTTATTTATTTACTTTATGATAAATTCCACTCTGGAATTGGCAAATTTCTTCCCTCTACAATGTTTTCCTGAAAATAGTATTCAGACTTTTTTCTGTGTTTTACTATCTCAATTTTTTAAAGACCAATTATCATGAGAAGATCTGAGACACAAAACAGGGTTTTGTGATTGAATACAATAGGAGAAGAATTTAATCCCTTCCATCAGTAATTCAGAGTAAGAGAAATCAACAGTCCCATAGAACTTTCCGCCTTTAAATAAAGTCACGTCTTCCACCACATATTAAAAAAAGTTATATGAAGTCTACAAAGCTTATAGAGAAACCAGATAGGAGAGGTATAATTTTGTTCAACAGAAATCCATAACTTAGCAGTGTCTGAGGAGATTCTGAGACCAGACAAACCAGCTCTCCATCTGTAGAAATAATTTGAGGAAGCATAAGGAATATAGGATCTAGTAGCTCATTCAGATATGTTTGTTTTGAGAGCTAGAAGAGCATTGCCAAAATCTAATTTAACAGCCAATAAAACACAAACAGTTACTAAAAATATATGAGGGAAAGCCTCATATGGAGGCTTTCCATATAGATCCATATCTCATATGGATGTATGCAATGTGAAACCAGGAGATGGCATGGTGAAGAAGAGTAAGTAAAAAAATATATATTATCCTATAATAGCTCTAGAAAAGGTATTATGTAACAGAGAGGGCCACTTGGATGAGAAAGTCATTCAAGACTGGACTCCAGAAACACAAGAGAATCCTTATGAATCAGTTGTGAAGAAAGGAAGGGATATGATGGCAACCCTGGGAGTTGTTTAAAAAGGCAGCTGCGTAACAGCCTATAGCATACAGGAGGAGAAGACCTTAATTACTAAGACAGAAATGGTTCTCTCCACAATGAAACAGGAACAAGGAACTGAGGGGCCAAGAACTCTTCTTGACTGTGAACTAGGCAGGTTTGTGGCCTGTGCTCCCCTCAAAATGAGCACTCCATAGCAGCAGACCATTGCACTTCTGCTTATCCTGAGCATGGGCACTGTAGTTGCTGAAAATCATGCACAGCGAATGTAATGCAAAAACACCTTGGTAAGGTCACAGATATTAGCTGGAACATTACACAGTTGCAATGTAACAGAGATTTTATTTATTTATTTATTTATTTATTTATTTATTTATTTATTTATTTATTTATTTATTTATTTTAATACACAGCATAGTATTCAAAACAGACTAAGCCACTCAATTTCACATGCTTTTCTCCTCGGATCAATACCATTCATGCAGTGGAAGCCAAGATCCCTGAGGGAATCACTGTGTAGTAACTTTTAGCAGTGGTTGACTATTTAACGGAAACTCTTGTCTGGAAATAATCAGCAGTAGAAGAGAAAGCAGAGTAGCCTGGCCGGTGACATGTAGTCTGAAAAGTAACTGGTTGCCTGGTATTATTGGTGAGGGAGGATAATTTGATGACCTGTCTTCTTAGCAGGAAATATCACCAAAACCATATGAAGTGGGTTCTTCACTGTTTCAGGGAACAATTTCTGACATTCAGAGTATTTCAGTTCAGCACCTTGCTTTTTAGTATTACTTTAAGGGTATACTAGTCATTTGATTAATTACAGACATATGTGTCTCTTTTGCCACTAATGGCTGTATTTTGTATGCTCTGACAACAGACTTTTCATGTATAAGTAAATAGATGTTGAATGTCATTTAAACCATCTGTAATGTCTCTGTGTATCTTTTTTCCCTTTTCTTGAGTACAATAATTCAGTGTTTGACATTACACACATTCAGGTTAACATTGAAGGCAGTGCAATGTTTCAGAGAGATTTTACTGGCAATTATTTTGTTTCCTGCTTTCTACTTCTCATTGCAGCCTGTCTTTAATATTTAAACAGGGAGCTGTTCCCACACAGGGAAGTGGGAAATTGTTACAGAGATGATGCCATTTTAACATTTATGTGAAGTTCTGGAAATGCCTTATGGAGAAGAGGGTTTAGCATCCATTTCTTCACTGTGTCTCCGATTTTGTAATGATGCTACCGATTTGTTCCATTGACACCTGAATTTTGGAGATTTTGTGTGGCAAATTTAGGCATCTTCAACTATTTTGTGATTAGCCATCAAACTACTAGTTATCAGACTGGTTTTCACAAGATGAATTGGATAAATCATACAACATATTAAATAGAGCAAAACAAAATATAGGAAGAGATTTTACAGTCATTCCCACAAAGGAAGTGGACCTGCAAAACTAACATATTCCAGGTCCAAATATAAGGTCAACATCAGGACTTTCATTCAGGTATTCAATTCAGCTTAGTGTTATATGTTTACTTTAAGGCTTTCTAAACATTTCTGGATAAGTCAATTTTAATGCCAAGAAAATCTATTTCAAATGCAGTACTTTGGGCACTTACAAAATTTATACCACAATATTTTTTTTTTCCTAGAAAATGCTATTTACAAGCTGAATTTCTATGCTCTGAGATGATTGCCACCTTATTTTGGCTTGCTTTGTAAGACTCTGCATGTAAATGTGGCTATAAATTGGTGTAACTCTCCAATAAGATTCTTCTATTGCTCTCCACCCAGAAAGACAATCCTTTTGCCCTCTTCAGTTTCTGAGAAACAGCACACCACTCAAGTTCTCCTAGAATGCGTCCTTCATTCAGCAGAGATAATTAGTTTCAGTTACTTAAACTGAGCAACTATTTCCCTTCAAAGAGGATATTATACTTGCCTAATTGCTTTTAAGTGCTAAACACTGTAAAGGATAATGTTTCCTGAGAAAGGCATTTTTTTGGTCTTTGCTAATAGAAAGCTAGCTGCCTGTTACAAAGGTCAATAGAAATCTACAGACAGTTTGAGTAAAGGATGAAAATTCACAGATCACTGAGCAGAAGCATATTTTTCCCCACAAATAACTCACAGCAGATCTTTCCCATGCAATTCATATCCTTATCGCATGTGCTAAGTAAGCATGAAAGGTAAATTGTTGACTTTCTGTTATGTTATGAAACAATCAAGATTGAGCTGAGCTAAGCAAAAGACTAGCCTGGAGATTTCTGCAGAAGACCTCCTGAGGCATCAGCCACACCAGCCTTTTCTGAATTATTCCTCTTTTAATTAAAGAGCCCTTTTCACTAGCTTGTTTCAGTAAGACATCCACGGCACAGATGCTGTGGTTTCATTATAGTCAGAATAGAGACATGCTATACAGCTCTGCCTTTAATTTTTGGCTAAACAAACAGGCAAACAAACAGTAGATGAAACTAATGGAGAGCTTAATTATATCAATCCATCAAGTCCTAAATTTGCTTCGTTTCAGAATAGCAGACTCTGTCTTTAAATCCAAAAGGACTGATGGCAAGATACCAAGTCTAAAATTCTCCCACTGTCAAAGGCTGTTTTACTAATTATCCAGATTCCAAGGCAATCATACAACCGTAATCATTCACCTCACGCCTGGAAACATAAGTCTTGTTCTTTTGATGAATATTTATAAGACAGTGTAAAGCAGTCTACTTTCTTTTCCCTTCAGGCAAGACAATTTGGAGTTCATCAATATGTATTACCAAGGACTTTTATAAAAGGCACTTCAAAGGAAATTCATCAGGCATTCCTTTTGTCTTGATTTCTGTTAGACTGATACTTCCTTTTGACAAGTATCAATAAATTATCCTCCGATGGCTAGAAACTTGATGTCTTATTCAGAAACTTCCTCACTCGGCAAAGTCTTGTCCTTAAGTTTCCAATAAATTTGTGAGCATCTAGCTTCTAATTTAAGGATAAAGGAAGACAGAGCAAGGAAATGAAGAACAAAATAATCAACGTATTTATATAGTGCCCCTGCAACATATTTAGCTTTCACAGATAGGAATTTTCCTGTTAAAAAATTCCATGACTTACATTTCTGTTACTTTTTTTTACATTTGACTTTAATCATATTTGGAATTCCTTAAAAGAAAAGCTAAAACTCCCTAGTCCTCAGAATGTACAGTAAGAAAATTAAAACCAGATTAATGCAGATGTGTAGTGCTGAATGACAGAATGTCTTTGTCCCAGTTGACTATTACTTTTCTTCCTTTGGATACTTGCAAAAGGACTCATGTTTCTGGGGAAGGAAGGTGAGGATTTTTAAATGAAATTTAAAAAATCTTTTTATTATTAATATGCAATAAAAATACCTTAATCCTGCACAGTATTTCTTTTTCTTATATAAAAGTTATATCATTTTTAATCCTTTTATGCACAAACAAATTATGATGAAACATTATACATGTACATATACATTCATATACATTCATTATACATGAAACATGATAATTGGATACTAGTGTGAACAGAAACAGGGAAAATAATTGGTAAATTTTGGAGATTAAAGTTTTCCTGTTTTTAAAAGAAATAAGACATAGAATTATGAATATTTTGGGAATGTGTGAGTGTGAACTGCAATTATAGCTTTAAAGGAAAGGCAGTACTTTCAGTAAGTAAAAGCAAAATTCTCCTGACTTACAATTGGGGTGCAACAGCATATTTTGCACCCTATAGTGACCTCCCATTAAACTGATTGAACTGACCAGGCAGTCCCTCGGCAGCCAAAGCTGCAGTTGGAGGACTGACCATTTTGGTCTTTAGTCAACTGCACAAAGGGATTGGATACATCTTCTGCCTTTCCTAGTGCTCTACTTGTGTCTTTAACAAACCTGTTTTGAAAAATAATTGCTTTTCAGGACACACTTAACTGTTGAGGCTCTAATTTGCATATGCACTCAGGTTGATTAGAGGCAGTTGGTCTCGCTCTAGTACATATATATTTTGATGAGCACTTCAAAAGATTTTGTCCTTTTATAAAATTTTCTAAGGAACCTGGGGAAAATTAGTTTCCCTCTGTGGATATTTACTAGAAGAGTGCAGTAAAATTAACCTCAGTACTAACAAAGGTTAATGCATCATTTAGATCAAACTCTTTTAGTCCAAGGTAGTATCTAGACTGCACAAGGAACCTCCTTGAAAAGAATAAGCCTGAGAGAGAACAGACAAATTTCCTCTGACAAAATCAAAAAAAGCAGAGATAGCTAAAAGAGCCTGGCTTGAGGAATAGGCTGCACAGTGCAGCCAATATATGGAGGTGCCCCAAAAATGAACCAACAGACCTTTCATCACTGGATTTTAATTCTACTTATCACTTCCTTTTTATCTGCTGAAAGCACAGAGAGACCTTGTAAGTCTATGGTAGGTAATAAGCACCATAAGTAATTGAATAAGAGAAAAATTTACAGAATGTATTTGCTATCATGAGTAACATTATATGAGGTAGAACTAATTCTTGTGTATCTAGAGGGTAAAGTAACTTGATAAAGGAAGGTAATAGAAACTCTGACAGCTGATACTTATCAATTACACAGTAGGTGAACTGAAAATTAAAAAAAAAAAATGTTCCATGGCACATGAACAGGCTTTACCATCCTGAATTGCCAAGCTACTCTGCCTTGATCTCAGCTCAGCTGAATTGTTTACCAACTGGAGCAGAGGACAATTAATTTTCTCAATTGTTCCATTAAAAAAGCCTCTATATTTTCCTCATAAATATGTTCTTTGTGCCACATGAAGTGTTTAAAGTTTGATTTGAAAAGATGGTCATTATGGACATCTAATTAGAATAACTCACTGTGTAAATTATTGTGCTTAATATGTTATTCTGAATAAATATTTAATATGTTACCTCAGGTGTCCTTGTCTTAGGATTTTGATATCTATTTCCTAATTACAACAGATCAGTTGTAATACTGAAGCTCATGCCATGGCGGGTAGAATTTCTAAGGAGAAGTTCAACATGCTTTTTAAAATATTCATGTGAGGTTAAACAGTCAAGACTTGTGAAAAATCAGGAAGAAAATAGGTAACCATTGCCTCATATTGCTTTTGTTGAACAGTTGCATACTAATAGATGGTCGTAACATCTCTAGAGTTCAGTTTATGACAAACAACATTTCCTTCAAGACTTGGTTATAAAAAAAAATATAGAAAGCAAGCATTGCAGTTTGGGGGAATAACAGATGACAACCAGCCAGTTGGGATATTATCTTCCTGAATTTCCTGGCATCATGTTCTCAGTGCTAAATTTCAAGGTCAATAACAAAAAGTAGTGTCTTTTATTCCTACGTGACCCTTGAAACACATATGCAGATCTGTGTGTTTGAAATTCTCTTTCTCACACAATTATTGCCTGCTGTCTCCTTGGCACCATGGTTTCTGCAGTTCTTTTCACATGATTCATCCTCATGCCACATGGAGAAGATTTACATCTTACTCTTTCTTCTTAGTCTATGAGGTAGGGCACACTTCAGTGACTGACTCTAGGACCTGAACCCTGACAGCCTGAGGAAAACTTTCAGCTTAGCTTGACCATGTCCCAGGGAAATGATTCAGCTATCAAGTTATCAGTCTGTCACACAAAAGTGAGTTGTCAACATTAGGTCTTTCACATTAAACTATGTTCTAAAAGAGAAAAAAACCCACACTGTGAGTGCCTGGGGGGAGAAGTCCCAGATATATCTCATCTAATAAAATATGTGGGGTTGTGAATCCTTTTCCTTTTTCTTTCTTTTTTTTTTTTTTTTGACATTTAAATCTGAACCATGGAAAGTATGTAAGGAAAAGGGATGCAGAGGGACTGAGATAGACAGCTGATATTTGCTTTTGGTGGGTTTAGACACTGATTGTGTAAGCAGACTGTGACTTCCAGGCTTGGACACTCTGCTTCTTCACTCGCTACATATGGAGCTGAAGGTCATCTATAAACTCTGATAGATGAGTACAAAAAAAGTTAATGAACTGATGTCAGCAGGGTAAACTTTGCATTCTTTTGCCTATGAGTGCTTCATGAGCGTGGGGAAATGTGGCAGGTCCATAGATCCCTCGGTGAAGCAGGAAGAATGTGACCTTGGGCAGATTGTTGTGTACCCATGAAGATGTGAAAATCCCCAAGCCAGAGAATTAAAACAACTTGCAAGAACTGAGAGAACTCCCACAGGATAAGGAACTTGGACGAGTTTATATGGAGATTAATGCCTATAACTGTGGCCAATGGATGATTATATGCAAGAAGCACCAACAATGTTAGGTCACACATGCTTAGGAAATATACAAAAGTGGCTGTGCTAAGAAGAAAGTGAAATCAATGCCTGGCTTTTATACTGTATTGTGTTGTGTCCATCTCAACAATGACACAGGAAGATGTCTGGTATAGAAAGAAAAGGACTGAAAAGAAGGCACTATTTCCAAAATTACTTAACATTTGTATCAATTCCAAGTCAGAAGTGAAAGACAGTCCTATAATTTGGCTTGTACTTTTTGTTATTTAATAGAAGTCCTACCCTATTATTTATGACCTAAACCAGATATTTATGTACAATATTTATACCTGAGATGGTATAAATATTTTCCTCACCAAATAAAGGATTGAATAGAGGCTACCAAGAGATGAAAAAAATGGGTGACTAACTTCATTCATTTTCCTTTTCCTTCTGTTCCATTGGAATAGTGAAAGGCAAACATAGCTGCAAACTACTCAATATAGGTGACTTCTGACGGAGAATGGCAATTCTCTTTGGTATATGCTTGTAAAAACTCGGCAATTCTTTCTGATACACATGCGGATAAGAAAGAAAAAATTTAAAACTGTTTTGTTTTTTTTTTTTTTGGCAAAATGAGACATTGTTTTCAGTGTAAGTCCAGGGCTTTATGTGTCAAAAAGGAGATGAAATAAGTGAATCTGTGGGAGTGAGGGGGTGTAACCATTTATGACACAGAGAGAAAGAGGTCAGCTTTGTATTTCAGAAGCCTTTCCTTGAAAGTCTTGTCAAGTTGTTGCTGCAGAATATATTCAGATTTGACAAAGCAGCATGCTTCCAATAGACAGTAAATCTTTGTCAAGGGTATTCTCATCAGTTCTGCAAAACACCTGATTGTCACACATATCCTCTGTCCATTCTGTCCCAGACAGCCACAGTGAACTAGTACTTAATTAATAATAAACACTATGAGTGAAGAACTATTCTCTTCCTTTTTGCAAGATGGAGATATCTGAGGCATTTTGATTTACTCAGCAATGTTAATCATGATGTTAAAATTATAATAATTTTGTTCACTAACAAAAGATTAAGAAATCAGTTTTTAAGTCAAATGACTCAAAAGATATGTCTGAGAAAGATGTATATTACATACATATTCTAAAATAGAAAAACATGCAGATTATAGGTTCATCTTGCACATCTTATAGCACACCCATTATTTTCAGTAAATGGGTATTTTACGGACCTATGTGCTGCACATAGAAAATGTGCACCTTTAACTGCTATGGATTCACTGAGGATAGACAGAGATGTTCAGGACACTGGGGAACCTGTATTGTACTAAGTGTCTTTATGTTAACACTTCCATTTGCAGTAAAAGTGCATTGCAATGATGGAAGACGTAGGGGAATATGGATTGTCACAGCAGCTTCACAAGGCTTTTGTTGTGTTTCGTTAACCGGTCTCTGTTTACTTTTGTCAGCATTTTTACATATATTTTGAGCTTGTTTAAATGGGATCGACATATTTTAAAGCTATTGTTGTTGTAGCAAGGCAATAGATTTTTTACAGAAGTTATGTAATGTAGAAAGGAAAATATTTCATGTAAGAGAATGAAGAAACAGAGCCAGCTTTAAAATTGAAGTGTTTTTTATGCAATTGTTAATTGTTTGCTAAACCAAGTATTTTGTGTAGCACACAAAATTCAAAAAGCATCTATTTTTAATGTATTGGATACTTCAGAGTAAATTTGTAAATAATTATAATTTTTTTTATTAAGGTATTTCTAATGCCACCAAGTGTACACACACAAAAGGGAACAGCCAGCTTGCTCAATACAATTAAATTATGAGAGCCCTCAAAAGCCCTCAAAATGATGGAAAAACATTTAACGTTTTATTAGATTTTTTTTCTCTAGTATTCACAAGTTTGAAGGAATGAGATATATCCTACAGTGCTTGTTTCTATGTATAGATAGATAGATAGATAGATTTTACATTCATAAATATTACATAGAGCAATATTTATCATGTTTTCTTTTTCTTCCTCTACTGAAGGAAATGCAGTTCTAAGTTTCCCCATTAAGTGCATTTTTAGATGTGCTGGGAGATTGGGTCTTTTTTTTGTTTTGTTTTGGGTTTGTTTTTCTTTTCAAATTTATGTAGACATGTGTCCAGGATATATTATCAAAAATTTAATGAACAAAGAAACTCCTTACATGTGAAGCAAATGATGAGATGCACGATAGTGCATCTCATAATAGTTCCTTTTTTTAAGGAAGATTTTTTTAGCCACTTTCCCCGTTTATGTAAGAACGGCATAGAGGATAATTTTGTTCACCAGGAGCTGTGACCTTTGCTCTCACTGTTGCACCAATAAAGCAAACTTCTGCACCATAACCTTTCTCTCTGTGTTGCTGTTGGACATAAAGATATTTTAAATCCTGGCCTGCAATTTGGGTGAGAGAGCTGAATAGACAGAAGTCACACTTGTCATCTTGCCATCACTTATGCTGCCACAAAGATAAGCTGCAGGATTCTCTACTAGTCGGAGCCCTGATCAGAGGAAGCCAAGTACAGAATAATAAACATCTCATCATCCATCTCACTGGAAAGGTGAGCAGCGATCATTAGCAGCTACTGTCATAGGTTTGCTGTTGGGATTTAACATTCCTAAGCACTGCTGAGCTTATGATCTATCATTAGATAATATAGAAAATAGTGTATATGAATAATCATTAGCAATAGAATTACACAAATTGAAGTTTAATATATATGAGTAACTAGAAGCATATGTTACTGTAACTGTAGGTAGTCACACAGGAAGATAGATCAGAAGTGAGAAGATTCAGAAAGCTTGCCATACGGAAGGTGCTAGAAATCTGTATTGTTTACAAACAGAGTCTTCTACTTCTAACAACATTTCACACTCTCCATAATCCTGAGGATTTGCTCTGCTTGGAACTGTCTTGCTGATACACATGTAGTCGTGGCAGCTGAATCCTGTGCTATGTATGGACTGCACACAAATGCAGTCTGCACGGTTGTAAGAGCTGACCAGAAGTCTGCAGCAAAAGTACCGGGCTGCTGATTACCTATGATTAGGCAAATATTTTGAGAGCTTGCCCTGTTATTACATTTGACGTTAAGCAGAAGATCTGTTGACAGTCACAGCTGAAACTATGTAGAGTATATCACTGAAGGTGAGGCTTTCCAAAATATCAGTGAATCAGCAGCATAGGACAAAGTTTATAATACTGCTAAGGTAAGTTATCTGCTGGTTCTGAGAGGTTGCAGGAGAACAGAAGGAATGTTTGCTCCCTTCTTGTCCATCATTTAACTTTACTTTGAACTTAAGGAAAAAGTTTCTTTTCTTTTTTCCTTTCTTGATGCAACTCAGCATCAAATACCTGCCTACATCTTTTTAAGAAACAGTATGTAGAATGTTACATGTCACCTGCCCTTGATCTGAAGATCAGAGATCCCTTGAAGGCTATCTTTAATATTTGCATTTATAATATCCTGCTTTTTGTTGTTCTCTGAATAGATCAACTCTTAAAAATCTCTAGATGTGTTTCCAAGCAGATTAGCCACACTGTAATTTTTTTAGGGAACTTCAGAAGCAACTTCTAGGAGTATGCAGAATCTGTTCCTGGCCCATCTTTCAGCTTGACTTTCATATATATACACATCTATTTTTGTGCTCATTTGGATACTTCTGGAGGCGTAAGTTTTCTTGGACAGAACTCTATTTGTGCGCTGTCATAGTGTAAAATGATATCTACCTCTTAACGTTTTGATCCCATCCTTTAAACTTAACATTAACTGTGCAGTGTAAAGCAAGGAAATCCATGTATACACTTAATACTGCAAGTAAAGCAAAGTTACTTTAATCTAAACTGCATTTTTTTTCCTTTGGTATTTTTTTTTCTTTATTTTACATATATTTGGTAGACGTTAGGATTGCTGGTCTACCTTGAAACTACAGTTAAGCCTTTTGGAAGGGATAATTGCCATGTGATATCCAGTGTTTTAATTATATTCTAGCGAGAGTGTCCAGTGATTGATTGCACTGTGAAGTGGGAATTGCTCTCAGCTCCTTCCCCTTCAAGATTCTGCTACAAAGTTATCGTTACAGCACCTGCATTCTCACACGAGCATTCAATGATACCATCACTGCTTTTAATCTTCCTGTAATTTTCAGAACCTGCTGGATGCTCTCCAAGGTGCAAGAAGGACACGTTGTACCCATTAACCTTTCCATGCAAAAAACATTTGTTGCATTCAGCCATCTGACAGTGGCCCACTTAACTACTGGATAGGTCCAAAAACAAAATATGCATGCTTTGTACAGCATATGCTATTAGTTAATAACTTGAAAGTCATCTCCAACATGGAGTGAACCTTGAGTGAACAGATTAAAGCTCATGTAGTAAATAAATCATCAGGATAATGTCTGCTTGTGTTTATTAAGGAATATGGGAAGCCAGGAGGGTAAAACATGAAAATTTTAATGGCTGCCTCCCTGACAAACTGTATGAAGTAGGCAGATATACAGAAAATGTCTTGTAGTGGTGAATTTTTCATTAGAAGTCAATAGACTCTGTAAAGCTGTCAAATGTTAACTAGCTTACCTTCTGCTCTTTGCAGAAAGGTTAATGGATACAGCACATTTGCCAGTGTAACACTGAAAAACAAAGCATGACAAATGGTATGTTCTTGTATTTGTTTTGCCCTTTTTTGTTGTTGTTTTTTGTTTGTTTTTAGACCTACTATATATAAAAGTGGCTGGATTAATATTAGGACTGCTTCAAAAGCCTTACCTAAGGCCTTTTCCTCTGTCTTTTCTGCCCTTCCTAGCCTGGAGAGATCATGTTGCTTCTCTTGTGCTTTGCCTGTCTTGACGAGGAATTTGTAGGCCAGAGACCTTCTCCAGTCATTTCATGCATGAAGTAGCAAATTAGAGCTTTGATTTTGGTTGGCACTACTGTAATACAAATAAATAATAATAATCGTATGCATGTTTAGCGAGAAGCTTGTTTGTGTGCTTAGCCTGTATCATTGCCGTTGTAAATGAGCAGACGATGTGAAAGACTTCAGCAGCCACCCCCTCCTGTGTTCACATCAGTTAATCCTTTGCCTCAAGTCTTAGACACAGATTTGGTTTCCACGCACTTAATTCATTATTGGGACACTTTTTCTGAAGTTCTAGTGTATTGATCAGTATAAGTTCCATCAGAAAAAAACCTGACCTCTCAAACTGGTAGGTGCCTTTTTTTTTTTTTTTTTCTTCCTACAGTTTCATGAATGTCAAGACTGGATGTTTCATTAAGATAACAGAAATGGAGGCCCAGAGCCTGACAAAAAGTCATAAAAAGAATGTGCAAAATAAAAGTTACAAATGCTTACTTGTTTACTGATATTTGACTGGCTGTTTCAGATATATTTTAGCAGTGCTTTTTATTTGTTAAAAGAAGTGTCCAGTAAAGGCATTTCTAGTCTCTTGCTCTTTTGCTTGTCTGCATGTAAAACCTACTAACAGCTTGCCAGAATATGTTTACAACTTTACATTTGTTAAGCCTGTAATGCGCGTTTATTATGTGAAAGTCAGAGATTATTCTGCTGTGCAGTCACATATTCTAGGATAACATGTGAAATGCACAACAGCTTTTAGAACTGAAAAATATGAGATCTTCTCCTAGTCTTCAAATTAAAGAAGTTCCTATACACATCTGTTGTTTTGATGCTTTAGAGTTCACATGTCCTGAGACTTTTTTTGATACCTTAAGGACCTTCAGCCTTCTCAGTGCCTTTACATCTTCTATGCCTACTGCAAACCCTGAGAAGGACAGGCATATTTTTCTTGCTTGACAATGCGCATCCTTCTTACCCCAACCTGACCACTATGCTGCTTGCCAAAGCTATATACTATCTACTTAATAATCTGTTAAGGCTTCAGTAAAAATGTGGTAAATTATCTCTTTGAGAATCTATACTTCAGGGCTTCTTGTGTCTGTAGCGAGCAAGAGCTGGCTGCTTCTCACTTGAAGAAGTTCCTCTGCATATACATTAGGTGCTTACATGCTCTTGAACACTTCTCATTATACCGGTAGCACAGGAGAGATCAGTGGAAAGAATTTTTTTTGGAGAAATAGATGTTAGCGCAGGAGCTAGTTTGAGGCTGAGAGTGACAAAGAGATAAAACAGAATGTCTCTGACCTTCATTCTTCATCTCCCTACAACTTGATAGCTTATTCTTCAATTAAATCCTTCTGGCTAGAATGGTAACAATATCAACAAAAAGAAAACTGAAAGAAAGAGACTTATTTGTAAGGCTACCCATAGAACTAGTCTCAGAGATATATTCAGGATGTCAGGTTTTCTTTCTCTTCAGAAATAAAATTTATTTTGTTAGATTTACTTTCAAAAGCCCCTTCAGCATGTACCAACTCCCCAGATCAGTACATAAGGCAACTGAAAGCATACTGGCAAAAATGTGACCTAAATAACAGGATCACAATGGGGCGGATATAAGGTATTTGTGTCTGCATCTTGCTAGTGTCCTGAGTTTTCTAACTGACATGAAATATAGTTTCTGAAATGAATAGCAAAATGATTAGGCTGAAATAAACATTGCATTAGGAGAAAGACAATAATAAAGAGTTGGTATGGGAATCTTCATAGAAAGCAATATAGGTCTGTGCCTCCATTAGATAATAAGGACTGCCTTATGTTTAATGTCCCTCAATTTCCCCCAGCATTCTGCTGAGATAACACCCATTTGGGATATTTTTAGTGTGTGGGTTTTTTTTTTTTCTATAGAAAGTATGAAGGTGAAAATTACACAGGAGGGAATTCAAGTGAATACTCCCAGCCTGAGCAAGGTACACAGTAGACACAAGCTGCAAACCTGCTTTACAATATAACATAATTTGACAGGCATGGACACAGCATGATATAAGCCTTTCTCTTCTACTGTTTCACTGTAAGAGCATAAAACTGTCTATCGGTTGAATTAATTGGGTAAGGCTGTAGGGATATTCAGGACTAATTCAAGCCTATAACATTCTTCTGCATCTCTGCCTACTGAGATTTTCACTTTTGCACTTTTGGCCTTATTCATGAAAACTGTATCAATTTGAAATTGAATGCTTTTTTGCTTTTTTATTTTATTTTATTTTATTTTATTTTATTTTATTTTATTTTATTTTATTTTATTTTATTTTATTATTTTTAAGTCAGGAATAGAAGCTTTTCAATCTTTTTTTGCAATTGGTGCATATAATGATTTTTGTTCTGTTTCTTTTTTAGTCCCCATTGTAAATAAAAAAAGAGAGAAAAAACCCTAACTTTCTTTTCTGAAGTTATAATTTCTTAATTCAAATGTAATTAATTTAAAAAGATTTTAATTGTGCCTCATATTAAAATATCTAGGACACCTTGTTGCAATGAAGGATGAAGCAATGTCATTATTTTCTCTAATTAGTAAAATAGTTAATTGAGTTAGTTTTTGAAACAGGAAAGACATGTATAGTATTTCTTTTCTCCTTTTCAAATCACTCACGTTGCCACAGGAACTGGCTGTCCTCACCTAACATCCTCATCATCTACTTGTTCCCTTGTTATAGTACTTGACAAAGAGTGTGATTTCAAAGTGCTAACCAAAGAGATTTATGGAGACCATCTCCTTCCTTATTTTCAAATCTTTGCTCCAGTGTGTTGTGTCTTTTAAAGAGAAGCTCTCTCTATTTTTTTTTTTAATAGGGAAACTATAGGGAATCTTTCCCCTCCCTACCTCACAATGCAGGATTTTTTTTGGGTTTTTTTACTTTTTCTGAAGAATTCTCACCCTGAAAATTATTGTATGTTAAAGTAATAAGCTGTTGAAAAGGGAATAATCTAAACAGAAATCCCACCATAAGAGTATCAACATACCCTCTAATAATGGAATTTTATCTGGTTTTGAATCTCATGAAAAAAAGTGCAAGGATTTTCTTTACTAAAAAGCTTTACTACTTGGAAAAAAAGGGAAAATTGATACCATAAAAAGAAAGTTCTTCACTAAGTATTTTAATGTCAATTTCAGATAATTTAAGGGACTTGAGCTTTGGTCTTTAATTAAGGACGCTCATGACACTAATTCCCTGCTTTGAACTCTGTCCTTGTTGTTATGTCAGCACACCCTTCCTAGATGAAGATATAGACCAAGCAGTACAGTGTAATTGCTTTAATTATGAATAGAAACACCATTTAAATAAAAGATTATTTCAAGAACAATCTTGACCATCTTCCATCTTTTTTGCTTTGGTATTTTTTGTTTCTTTCTAGTGCTTGGATTTTTTCGATTAGTATCAATAATTTTTAGATAGATTTTTCTTCTGTTGACTGGTTTAATACATTCATTTCTAATACGATTTTCAAGAGATCAACCTCATTTTTGTATTTATTTATTTATTTGTTGTATAAGAAGCATATTGTATAAGTTGTTCTTTACAGACAAAGAATAAGAATAAAATCATTTTGTTTATTTATTTATGTCTAATGCAGCATGCCAAATGGAAAACAACTGATTTGATTCTTTTAACTCATATATTTTGCAAGATGTAATCAGATGAAAACATATTCATACTCCTGCATGCAGACATTGATTGTCATTGGCATGGAAAGTCTCTTATTTACAAGTGTCTAATGGTGCTGTTTGCAACTGTCACATAATGCTTTTGACAAGACCCTTGTTTATATAAACAGATTCACTCTGTGCAAAATAATCCAGTGTCTACATGTGCATGCTCATGCAGCATTCTGCCTAATGTAGACTACTGTGTTTGATCTGTAGCTTCCAATATTCAGCTAGCAATTTGATTTAAAAAATAATTCCTGAAAATAGCTTCGTTTCACACACATTACTTTCTCACTGCTGCTGTGATTGCTCAGTCAGAGTCCAACTATAGAAATGTTAAAACTATTCATCAAACATGAATATTCAGTAGACCAGTATTCTTATTTACCTACACATCACTGAGATGGCAGAGACAACTGCAGGTGAAAAGTGCGAAAGATCCCTCCAAATTCCTTAAAAATAAAAATTTCCTGCACACACCCTCATGCACATCAGGAAGCCCTGTGAGTTATGACTGTGAATGTGGGAGGCAATACCTTCTGGATCCTCCTGATGCAGCTATATTCAATGTTAGTCACATCAGTGGGTTGTTCTGAATGTGATCTGAATGAGAATACCAATCCCAAATAATTATAAGATCATGAATTAAGCTTCCCAACTCCTGAGCTCAGTTTAAAAATCATGATTTTTTTTTTTAAGGAATAATTTAGGTTGGTGTTTAGAGACTCAGGTCTTCAGGGATAAAATGAAAATTAAGATCTGCTCTTTATAAATAGAAGTGGAGACTAATGAGTTATCAGAGGATCTGGAGCTTCAAGGAACACAATAAAATGACAATAATTGTAAAACTGAATGTAAAATGTTGAAAATATACAACCCAGTACTGCAAATGTTCACTGGAATAGGACTTGAGTTCGATCACAAAGACTACTATGCGAAAAAAAAATGTTCTGTAACCCTAACTAACATTCATGCCATATACCCTGGAGAGTATCAAAGATCACATAAGGTGGAGGCAGAATATCTTGCATCCTGAATGAAAAAAGCAGAGTGAGGGTTTCTGCTTGCAACAATGTGACTCCTGACATTGCACCATGCATTTAAGACAAGGAGATCTGGAGACAGATCTGCAGCTGGAACAAAGCACAATTACTGTATAAAGTACATAGAGAGTGTATGTATATACAGAAAGAGTATGTATAGGGTATATATACAGGATTTCATAACAACCAAAGTCAAGGTCTAATAAATTCTTAGTGTCTCTAAAGCATCTGCCTATAGCTTTTCCCTGACACATGAAGAGAATTAATGTAAAAATCATTTGACTACAACAGATATATATTAGAGGTTGTCTAGTAATAGTCAATAAGAATGAAATCCAGTCCTTGGAAAAACTGCTGCTCACAGAATACGTGATATATATTTATACCCCACATCTTTCTTCTATACAAGTCTTGTTTAGGCAAAAAGTCTTTTTATTTTTATGTCAGAATTTAGCTCCTGTTGAATATTTGCCTCAAAACAAACAAACAAACAAGCAAACAAAAAAACCTAGATCTGAACTCTAACTTCTAGAGTTACTTGGAAAAAAAGCTGAAACTAAATGCTACTTTAGTATTAATATTTAATGTATTTTTTGTCTCTTACAATCTTTGATTCAAATGCATGAAGCTGATATTTGAGGGAAAAAAAAGATATGTCCCTTCCTAGGACAAATTAAAGAGGGTTTAAAACTAAGATTCTATTTTCAGTTTTCAAGACCATGAATGGGAGAGATTTTTGTTCTATAACTCCAGAGATATCACTGTAGACATTTATCTTCCATTTTACTTTTCGAAAATATCCTATAAACCTTGCTTTCTAACTGCTCACCTACACTTTAAATAGCTTACACAGCTGTCTCAAATTATTAATGCACGCTATATACTATATACTATACGCTATGTGCTATATAAAATATGATATGTAATTAGTAATGTTCTGTTAAACTCTTCTATCCCACTTAAAGAAGGAGAGTACTGCCTATCCTGAAATTACTGATGTAAATCTGCCAGGGTAATATTTCACTTCCTGTGCTAATATTTTTCTTTTATATTTTTCTTTTCTCTCTCCTTAAGACTGTTATTTTCTGCTCATTTACCTTTTTCTTCCTACTCTTTCAAGCCCAAGAACTAGTAATCGGAACTATAAGAATAATCTTTTGTATTATTCTTATTTTAATAAAACAAACACAAAAGAAAGAACAGTCAATCAATCTGCTCTCCCATTTTTATTTCTCACTAAAAGAATCAAAAGCCTACTTCTCTTTCATTAGCATAAGCAACTTAATTGACATCTATTATAAAGCCAAAAGTGAAAGGCCTCAGATTGTTCTGACATTGTCCACAGCCACTCCTGACGAGGCTGCATCATTTTTTGCAAGTGACAAAACTGTTCTCAGAGCCCAGAAGTCTGTTTCGGGATTAAATTGTGGGTCATTTCCTTTGGCTTTAGCTATTTAAATGTGTGAAGCAGATGCCTCACCAAAGATGGACTGAGAGGCCTCTGTTTCAGCGTACCCTGCAATGTCTGTTTGCAGGGACCTGCATCTGCAGTCGTGAAAATGATTCATGTCAGGCTATGAGGTTACATGAGGACGAGACTAACACTAACATATCTCTAGCCTTTGGCTAAGCTTCTGTCACCTAGCTAGTGCACAATGAGGACATATCTAAATTATGATTTATCTCAGTTTCTTTGACATATAATAAAGCAAGAAATGAAGTGCACCCCATGAGTGCATGCTTTTCTCTACTATTAAAAATATAGACATAGATTTTTATACATATATATGTTCATATCAATACTAATTTATACATAAGTATATGCATAAATGCATATATATTTGTATGCACATGTTTATGCATGCATATAACAACATATGATACAAATGTCTTAAGTAATAGGGCCTCTTGTCATCAAAAGAGCCAGATGCCTTGGCACTGCATTCTCAATGTGTGAGATGAAGGTGCTGTTCAGTAAGCTTGGGAGGAGAGTCATCAGTAGTGTTACAACAGGATACTTGGACAGCCCTAACCTCTTTTCGTCCCAGTAAATTTATTTCAAGAGAAAAAAAAAAAAAAGCAGGGATTCAAGTTGGATCTCTGGCATTACAAGAGAGAATTTTAACTCTCCAAGCACAGTGCCTTCCAAAAAGTGTTTCCCTCAATTCTTCTTGTTTAACCTTGTACCACACATTTGTAGTTAAACAGTACAACAGGGCACTAGTGACCCTCTAGTTTGTTTGCTAGGACACGTTCTGAAATTTGGTCCTGGAGGGGCCTGTAAGCTCTTGGTTAGGACAAGAAGCCACCTGCAGCAAGTGTTTTTGTGAGAGCTGAGCCCTTGAGAATGAAACACATCATCAACTTGGAGACAATTGAAAGTATATTTTTGCCTAATGTAGGCAATAAAGTATCAAATAATGATATATTAAGCAAGTTGAAATCTGTACATTGAAGTAATGGCTCTGCAACTTGGGGAGCACTGGCTAAGATTTTGAAACTACAAAAATCCAGAAGAATTTTACTTACAGAGGATCATTAATCCCATTGAAAGCCAAAGGGACTTAGGTTAGATTGATTTCACGGTGAGAGTTACTCACTTTAAGAATCTCATTAGGGCTGATGTCTACATCGTCACACTCTCAAATGCTTTTAGCATTTGGCTGATAAGTCCCTTTTTCAAAATGAAGACTTAGGTACTAAAACTACCTAGGGTTAGTTTGCTAAAGGTATTTATTATCTTCTGATGATTTCAGTGGAAATGAGGTATCTAGATATCTTTCAAATTCTAGTAACTATCAAAGATAAACATGAAAAGATATGGTCAGGTAACAAAAAAAGGATTTGTAACATCTGGCATCAGATAGCACTTTTCCATGGTTATTATTTTTCTCACTTTACAATAAAAATAGTATTCTGTTTAAAAATAAGCTGTTCTCTTCTGTGTTTGTGCACCAAACACAAGCCTATTGTGCCAATACAGGAAGGATAGAAAGAAATGTTATCAGGAGAAATGCATGAAAACTCAGAGTAGTGAATTTGTCATCTCACCTGACACATATAAGAGCTTAGAAACACATTGCAACTAACAACATGCAATGACAATAATGGCTCAGAATCAGCATGCAGTGCTGTTGTGTGATCCATTGAGCAGCTGTGATATGCTGTTCCACCATATATAGGACATTTATAGCCATATTTGTATACCTGTTTGTATTTAGGGCAAAAGAAAAGTAAAAGCAGAGTGGAAGCAAAGAAGAAGGGGTCAATGTGCAATTTTTCAACATACTTTCAAGTCAGGATGCACATTTTTCATGTGACTTGGTCACTAAAGAATCACGTTAATTTATGGACAGTTTGGGATTGCCTCTTTATGATATCTCTTGCAGGATTTATTTTTTAATGTAGGATTTCTGCAAGAAGCTTTACGGTCTCCTCAGTTTCTTTTGGAAAATAATAGCTAGATAGAATAGAACACTTTAGAAGATATTTCATTTCTTGGCTTTTAAAATCAATATTTTTCACATTGTCATGAATATTTTTTGTAGAAACCTTGGCAGCTATTTTTGTTCATTGTAATTGTGGCTATAGGTGAAGATGAAGTACCTTTCTCTCATTATTAAGAGCTTAGTAGCCCTGAGCTAAAGGCTGCAATTCTTCATGTCACCGCTGTGGTGGCAAATAAGATTTTCCATTTAGTTTCTAGTAACCTCATTTATCAAAGAGACTATATTTCATGTTTATATAGACTTAAGGCAAACAAAACTGGATAGTTGAAGGCTTCTTTTGTCATAAGCTGAATTAATCCATTAGCAAAGAGTTAAAATAATATAATATTGACATTGATGATATGCTTTTCTATTTCAGACTTTGTGTAAAGAGGATTCAGGAAGCTAATTTATGGTTAAGTTGTCTTTTTGTTAATAGTAGCTTCAGCATGTTACCAGCGCAGTCTCTTACATTGACATACAATTCATTCCAAGTTATCGATATTTTGTTCTCCCTGGAAATTTTATCATTCCTTCTTACTTAATGCTTTTAATTTATGTGTTCATGTACATGTTTGTACATACACATAATAGTCAGAAATGTGGATCTTATGAAACCTGGCCCAGCTTCTTTAAAAAAAAAACAAACGGAGGAACTAGAGAGGGGATTTCCTCTTGAGAGTTTTTGATTTTGGGGAGTTGATTTATTTCCTTTTAAAAAAGTCCCTAATAAAATTCAGTGATGTTCCAGATAAAATAGATGATGTTAGCAGGTAAGAAATGTTAGCTCCCTCTCAATCATCATATGACACACTTTCTAAACTCAGTGACTAAACCTCACTTCAGTGGAGAGTGCATCCTAAGTGACACTGACTGACGCTTCTAATCAATGTAAGTGTATAAATCTGCCTTGTGCACTCTCGTCCACACTATCTGAGCACATACTATTTTTCAGTAGGGTTAGATTATCATGACTGAAACCCATAGGTGAAGAGCTCTGGCTGCAGGTTTGTGATTTCATGCAATTTAAAATTCAGTGAAAGCATGAAATTGCAAAGGACTCACAAAATGAAATTAGCATAGCCTGCGCATTATACAATGTACTCTACTTTCTTCCTTCTTCTCCCAAATCCATCTCTGTTCCTTTAGGGTTCTGGAGAAGCATTTAAAATATTCCAGTAGGACATCACTAAAAATCATGTTAAATCATGATGTAAACACTTGTTTTTCCCAGGGGCTATTACGGAGATTAGGATTTATGAACACCCCAAACTTCGCTTAGGCATGCTCAAAAGGGACATGAGCTTATAGAAGCATCTTTATTCTACTCTGCCTCCAGTTGAATGCAAGCAGTGAAAAAATTCCATGTCTATAATAGAGATTGTCCATTGGAAGAAAAGTGACACATCATGGCAAAAGTCAGAGTAAAAACCATTTCTTTTGTCATCTCAATATGAAAAAGTCCATGATCTTTGATGTTATCCGAAGCTCTCTCTCTAGCAGTTGCTTTGTAGACTAATTCTAAGCAATTTCAAAATTATTTTTTGTTTTACTAATTAAATTTCCTCAGTATCTTTCAATACGCCCAAATTCAGGAAGAAAATAGATCTTAATAGGACTATTTAGATTTTGGATATCTTATTTTTTATCCTTCCTATCTCTGATGAAAAAAGACAATTGAATCTTACTCTAAAAATGAATGCCTGTAATTTGTGTTTTATTTTAGTTCTGTACTCTTTTCTCCGAAAACATTTATTGCTTATGTTTCATATGAAAGACAGATTTACACATTCATTTCTGTTTCTTCTCAAGAAATATCAGTGACTAGTCTTTTTAAAATCTACTTTGTCGCTTTCTCAGCACTTGCAAGATGATTTCTATCACCATTTATGCAGATACTCATAAAAGAAAGGTATTTGATTTTGGTCATTTTTATTAAAAATACTATTTTCCTGGCAGCAGTTGCCTGAAAAATTAGTCATAGATGAATAAAGTATTTCAAAGGTTGATTGAATTGTGATCCCAAAAAATGTATCTATGTATTTTATGTCATTTTCGTAAGGCTGTTTGATCTGAAAGAGGTAATGTTTCTTTTTCCTTTGCCTAACAAATAAAATAACAAGAATTCTTTTTGGTTTTTTGCACATCCCCTTAGCACTCCATTACTTAAATACTTTTAAAATCTAACCAAGCTATATTTTGTAGCTCTTTTATAGTAGCAGTATATTATCTCCTTCTTCCAGTATTCCATTTATAGCTTCCTATCAGATTATTTACTAACTCAAATACTTTAAAGCCAAAAATAATCTTTTAAGGGCACCAAAAGTCTTACCTAACCTCATTTTGTTATTACAAAAATGTGTCTAGAAATGTGTTCCAATCACAATAAAATAAGGTGAACATTGATTTATCAATAGTTGTTTACTATTTACACATATTATACATATTATCTTGATTTAGTTGCTAAGGCTACATTCCCAAAAAGATATTCACACTGTGAACATCTTACTCCCTACTAGCTTACTAAATAGCCAAAATTTTCTCAGTATTTACTGGCTATATCTTCCCTTCTTTAATACCAATATTTACATCAGACCACCTGACCTGCAGGGTGACAGACTTTCTCACCCCCAGACATTGCAGAGTAGCTACAGAGAGCCTGTATTTTTAGGCTGTCTCCAAAAGATTAATTCACTGTGGGTAAGAATGCATTGGTTTACTACTAGACAATGACAAAAGGGTGTTCAAATAAAAGCATTTGTTTGGAAGAGGAAGCCAATTTACAGTAGATTAGATAACCAGATGCATTCTTAAGCTTGCATTCAGCAATCAGGATAGTCTGTACCAGCTTTAGTATCTCAGTTATCTTCTCTTTTCAAGTGAAAAACATGACTTTTGAACTTCAGATGGATTTTCATTGTCAAAGATCCTGGCTCCACATCTGACAGTCTTGCAAGCATCATTACAGTCCTTCATCGGTGTTTCCAACACAGCATTTACACAGTGATACAGTAAATAAAATCATAAACAGCAGTCTTCATTGGCAACCAAATAAAATATTTTTTGTCAGAAATGAAGATCTTGTCTGCTGACAAAAGAGAGGAGGGGTATGAAACCCTTATATGATATATGATTTTTGAAGGACTTTCATTGATCTAGCAGAATGTATCACGACAGCCATATGCATATAGACAATTCTGTTCTTAAAAAAAAAAAAAAGTGCTAAGTATTAAATCCCATTTATTTTGGTTGACATGACATCTACACCTGAAGTTAAATAAGTATTGAAGTTCACTTAAACTACATCCCATCTTCTGAAATTTCCTTGTTATTCAACATCAGTTTGAAATATATCTTTTGATTAGAGGATTTAACTGAGACTCTCTCTAAATATTTCATTCTTTGAGTCTCCTCCGGAATACTAAATTACCATTAACTACAAATCTTTTGAACATTTTGCTGTTCACAAAAGACAGAAGAAAATTATATTGCTATAGTCTTTTTAAAATTCATTTTGGCACAACAATATTCTGCATAGTTTAATAGTCTATTTTTTTGTGGGCTGTATTAGATTTATGATAGCTCTGGGAGCATTTTGATGAATTCTCAGTGGTCAGTTCCATTAAGCAAAGATTGGTTTGCTTGACTCAAAATGAACCAACAATGTGTTTTATACATATTCTTGGGTAGATATAGTATATTATTACTATAATATGCCATTTTACTTCACTGTTTTGAAGGACTAGATCGGTTATCTAGTCTGCATACTGAATAATTCAAAGAAATACTCTTTATTAAATATTTAATCTATTAAAAATTATACAGTCCCAATATATATCAGTTAAGTGTATACATTTATGGAAACTCACACTTATTAAACCAAATTAAATATTGAATCAGATTTAATAATTAAACTAAATTACTTATTGGATCAATTTAACACATAAGAACTTAAATTTACACCGCCACATGTGAATATAAGAGGAATAAATATTGAATGGGTTAAAAGTAACCATACTTATGTACTGCTATAAACAATTCTTTTAAACTTAAGAATTAGGTGCTTTCTGTGAATACATGTGAATGTACACAGAGGCGTACCTTTTTCTTGTGTAGATTTTCTTAAATAAGAGAAGCAAAAAGTCTGCCCTATGTAGATGACTAAAGGCAAAAGATACAGTACACTATAGTAGCATATATATGATTGTTCTTTAGTAACCTGTCCGTGAATTGAAATGAACTGAAACGAACCAAAAATTTATAAGTTAGAAGTCTTAATTAATTGTCTGTGCATTATTAGGTACGTCCTTTTTCAAACATCTCTTTTCTACCTCATTTCCAATGTGATCTATACACCTTTTTACATAATCTAAATAATGCTGATGATTTTCAGCTACTTTTTTCTTTTTTCTACACTTCATTAAAGATTGCAAAGAGACTGTTGCCATTTTACTATGAGAAATGCTAGAAGTCCTAGTGCAATTTTGGAGCAATATGTGCCTGAACGCCATTTAGCAAAAATAGATACACAGGCCATTATGTGCTGTAAGCTATTTGACCTAGGCCTAGAAAAAGTTTTGATTGAACTGAGCATCCAAAACCCTGGTGATATGGCATACAGCAATACTTTCATATAAACCTAAGTTTCCATTTTCTTTTAAGAAGTACCTTTTTTCATGATCACTTTGTATGTTCAGCAAGAAATTGGCCCTTTTTCAAATTGCTTTCCTGCACTGGCTTTTACCTACAGGCATGTGAGTCTCCATAGATCTGTCAGGATCAGGCAGGATCAGTCAAAAAGAGAGGCATATGGCCACATAGAATTGATCCAGATCACCATTACTTAGACTTTGATATATAAAGACAGCTACTTGAGACTTGATGGCTAAAACTGAGTTAAAATTGAATTATCTGAGCAACAGGGATGTCGAAAAAAATAACATAGGCATTATGGCTCTAGAGCAAATAAGTAGAAGAGAACAGAATGAAATGAACAAAACTTTCACATTTCAATCAGTAACAGCTAAGACAAAGTATTATATGGAAAACAACGAAGAAAGAAAAGACAGATTTTGACATCACTAAGTCTAACAAGCAATCAGATTAAATTTCTCCAAAAGTAAGAGTTTCTTACAAATATCTTCATGGTCCAGATTCTTCTGATAGGTCTATGAACAGGGAGGTCTCAAGTGAGGTACACATTTTGAGATTGACATTTTGCAACCTTACTATAATATGGATGTCAAATAAGATGTTTGGGAGAAGACCTGCAGCCTAGCAATTGACAATATTTCTCTAAAATGTGTGGTAGTGACACCTGAAGCTATTTGCTTTAGTTCTGTAGCGAGGAAAGAAAGCAGACGAGTAGCAATCTGACAGCTATAACTTTCTGTGATGCTTTCAATCTAACAAGATTTTGGAATGCTGAAAAACAATTGTAGTCATTAAGAATGCATATTCTGAGAAATTCTCCAGAAAATATTTTTTTTTTCAATTATTAATTATAGCTGAACATAATCTAAGTTTTTTCTTATTAATCCTTATTTCGCCATCTGATTGTTTGGGTATCATTAGACTGACTAAGTCTTTCATTTTCTGGTAAAAGTTTGGATAGGTATTAGACTGCAGAGGCTACACTTAGCTTAAGAAATTAAAATATGCTTCAAAGTTCTTCGGTCTCTGTGAATATCTCAGCTGCACACTGGTGGTGTCAGCCTCTGCAATTGAGAGCGAACAAAAATAAAATCAGAGTGTGCAGGTCGGTAGCAATTCCTTCTCTACGGGTATTCAGTCTGGTGGATGAGAGCATAGAGGATATGACAGGAAAATCTTGGAAGTAAGTGAAAAAGCACCTGTGCACAGCAACTTCTTAAAAAGTGTGTAATATGACTTCAGTGAAGTTCCCCATATTTTCTGATCCTAATATATCATAAGCTTCAGCAAATAGTTACACTTAATGCCTGAAGTCCATAAGTGAAATCAATTCAGCAGAATTCAGTAGGGTTACATACCCGCAAGGCATCTTCACATCTCTCTCCTATTAAGTTTTACAAACCAGGAAGAAGAGGTAACCATCATCATCATCATTCTTTCATAGATATAATTGCAGTATGGCAAAGCGTGCACTACCATTTTTCACTTGGATTTTAGGGGCAAATAAAATTTCTTTGCAAATTTTATTAATCATACAAGAGGACAAGTAACTCCAGACTCTTTAGACTGGAGTGTTGTTTTTCGCATATTTTTCCACAGTGACAATGTAAATACATGTCTTGTTCACCTAAGACACTGCTGAGTTTTTGAACAGCATCTATACAATGCTGAGTATCTGCAGCTCCCATTAATACTATTGCTGATCTCTTGAAGAGCACAGGCTAAGACAAGGGCAGGATTTGTTTTCCTTGAACATGTAAATTGGAAGCATTCAACGAGCTTCACATCTGCCTTTTTAAACAACACTTAAAATAAAGATTGTGTAGAGGTAACACTAGCTTTTCTCGGATTTGAGAATTAGAAAAAGTCCAAAAGCTAACAAAAGCCATAAGATACAGCAGTAACCCTTAGATTGCCTGGTCATCCCTTCCCTTCTCTTTGCTTTCAACAGTATTTGGCTTTTGAACTATACAAAATTTGATATGCTGTTACATTATTTCAGTTTTGCTCAGATGTAAGATGAAGCCAGAAGTCTGACTACTTCCCATTTCTGCTATTTTGGGAGCCTGCCCTCCACGGAAAACCTCTTGCACGGACTCAGGCATCCCATCTTGGATATCGCCAGTTTACATGGGGCTGTAAAGAGATTCATAAGCCTTTTTCTTCACTCCATATAGTGAGTTTTTGGGGGACTGACAGAACAGGACATGCAATTAAAATAAGAGGAATTGCATGGGACACAATACCTGAATCTGAACATCTAAGGACAAATCTATATTACATATATGTATATTTCTGTCTGAATCATGTGAATAAATGTTTGTGCAGTCCTTTAATTGAATGAGTGACAGAATAGAAAACAAAAATACTGAAATATGAAATTGTATTTCAATATATGCTAAAAATAAAAGTATGGAAGCATGAAAGCAGACAAAAACTCCCTCCCTTTAGGAAATACACACCCCTATAGTTCCTAGTATCACCTAAATTTGGGAGAATTATCTGATCCAGCAAGGGTATGCAGTATAAAAGCATGTTAGTAGGATCCTGCAGACTTGTGCTAGCTACTAAACACCCAGCACTGCATCATTCTGAGTGCAGGTGCTAAATTTTATTAGAACAAGTCCTTTTTATTTCCTCTGTGGCATTCTCTCCCGTTTCCACTAAAGCCAGCACTTTCTCACTTCCCTTGTCTAGATGACTGTACAGTTTGGGTGTTCTAGCCAAGAAGAGAATTGCAGCATTTAATTTTGAAAAAGCAATTGCAGGATGATTATCAAATGTTATCTGGGCAAGGAAACATTATGAAATAGATTTCTGCCAACTCCCAGGCTTGTTTGCAGGTGCACAGGGACATGAATAGCTCCCTCCTGCAGACTTCAGTGCTACTGTGAGCCAGAAATGATCCCTTCTGTCTCCAAGAATCCTTGAATGTGTGACATGCTTCAAAAGAGACTGTCTGGAAAGAGAGGTAACCTGAATGACTCTGTCCTTTTTATCTTTGCATCTGTCACATTGCTGAGGAGAGTATACTTCATTTAGTTCAAGTGAGATACGTCAAACCACCAGTGTGTATATATATACACATATATATACACCTATATATATAATAAGTATACACACATATATATATACACACACTTATATATATAATCTTTTGGTTAGCTATAACTGATACCTGAATAAACATTTTAATGTAGAAAGCAAGGAGATAATAGCAACCATTGCACAGGCTGGTGTTTATTTTTTCACTTCTAAAGTTTTAAGCCAAGTTTACAGACCCTGATTAAGAGACCTACCTATAAATTAAGATAACTACAGAGTATGAAGTGTCTAAGACTCTGCTCCATTCATGGGAGATCTAGCCAGCACAGAAGTAGCCGAGAGAGCAAAGTGAACTGAAATACTTCCTTTATAATGGGGCTCAGCTGCCTAAACTTTGGTTTCTAGTAGCATATCAGATGTTATGAGTTCCCCAGTATAGAGAGACCCCAGTTTCCAGCTGCTGCTTGAGAAGACTATGGATTTCCCACTGTGCCTTGTCACATCTGCCAGAACTTACAGATGTGCTGCATAAAATTAGGTTTCTGAGATGTCACTAGACATTTGTGTTGAGGCAGCTAACAGCTATCCAGCTGGATAACTCTCAAAGCTTCATTCACAATAGGTGCTAAATCTAATGGAAAATTTAGAACTATGATCTTGATTTTGCTGCATGCATAACAGCATCTCATGTCACCTAAATTGCTCTGGACCATCCAAAACAAATGTTGAAGTCTGGAAGCTGTAGCAAATGCCGGTGGAAGATCTGCTCTTTGCAGACCAGGTAGAAAGTCTGAGTGTCTAAATGGAGATTAGATACTTCTAAGAAGATAACTGCGCCAAGCCCCCCTCCTCATATATGCACGTATACAAAATAACTCTTCAGTTTAGATGTCTCAGGGTGCAATCTACTGGCTGACTTTACTGAAGATATTCAAATGACTTTCAAACTCAATTAAGATAGCCTTACATAACCTTCAAAGTTTATCTTTTGCCCTGTGCCTCAGGCTATGTCCTAAAATATTTCCTATTTTTTCCTATAATTAACTTATTTTGTCTTAAGCTTAA
Organism: Eudromia elegans; assembly: GCA_003342815.1. Lineage (NCBI taxonomy): Eukaryota > Metazoa > Chordata > Aves > Tinamiformes > Tinamidae > Eudromia > Eudromia elegans. The sequence goes on from PTEX01000328.1 coordinate 582,334, forward strand.
GATAGGTGGGAGGAAATGCATCTGTTAAAGCATAAACTGTAAATTGTACTTGTGCTGCTGCACAACTGGAGCAAGAATGTTCATCATAGTTTTTGAAAGGTTAAAACCAACCACATTTGAGCTGACATTTTAAGTGTGACATTCCAGCCAAAAGAGAGAAATGCTTGCAATATCTAAAACTCCACAAACTGGAGTGACCCATAGTGTGACCCATAGAAGCAACACATCATGAGGTTTGGCTGTATTAAATTCTTTTGACATATATCAAAAAATCAAATTAAATTATGAAATATAGCGCATACATTTGAAATCTGAATAAAGTTTATTATTTTACGAGCAAGTGACTTGAAGAGCTATTTCATAAAACTGTTCAGATTACAGAGGACAGATTAATCCAAGTGTTTCTTATGAAACAATGCTGCTCTGACAAGATGTAAAAGACAGTTAAGATAACAAATTATTGCCATAGGGTAGTAATAATGGCCTTTTAAAGACAGCTCCTGGGAAATACCTCCAGAGACCATATAATCTCTTTTCTTTGTCTTTTTTTTTCCCTCCCCAAATGATAGCTGTTAGGAATGAGGCTCTGGAAAGAGAAGGGGTTTTGGAAGGAATTATGTTTTCTGGGTATCTCTGTGCTTTATCTCACTAAAAATATGATAGCACAAGGTAGCATGGCAGTATGTGGGGAAGTGAAGGAGATGTCTCCCTTGTAGATGCAGTGATGTGTCTGATGGTCCAGCCTCAAGCTGCTGTGGCCATCTTCTGGCAAGGCCAGACATGCACTCTGGGCTCTTGACAGATGCTCCATGGCAATGTCACCTACTGCTCCTTCCCTGATGGTCTTTGACATTTTCTCCAGAATTAAAATGGAAGAGAAAATAGATCTTAGTCTGGTTGCACTTAAATTAAACCACTTTTCAAAGAGCAGACAAGCTCACAGATTCTTCTCGTTTCCTCCAGATAATTATTCAGTGTGTGGCACTGGATTTTGTTTTCCTGTTTTCTCAGAGAAATAATCAGATGTTATCACTGGAGAGAGGTATAAGCTAATTATTGATTAAATTTTCATGAGTTTGAATTGTTCTCTCTTCCTCTACTACATTGCTGTATATAGAGAGAAGAAGAAAATGGAAAGGTAAGCCTCAGGCTGGAGAATGGGAGTGCCCTCACAAAAAAAGTTATAAAAACAAGTATTTTCTAGAAAATAAAAGAAGACTGTCATCCAACTTCCTTGAAATTCACAAAGGGATACCGAGGTTACTACTGGAAAAATAAAGTGAGATTTTAGGGTCAAGTTTAATTTTGCTTAATGTTAATTTGCTGAGATCAAGCAAGAAAGATGGGATCGGGATCATAATGCTGCATCTATACATTTGGAAGAAGTGTGGCTTAAGTTGGCTGAGTTGCCTGAACAAGTTCACTATTTAGGCACATACAGAGTGAGGTAGAGATAGTATGTGAGGGTAAGCAAGAAGGGGCAGCTGTTTTACATCAATGCTGCTGTCAAAACAAATCTATTTGGACAGAATTCTAGTATATATTTTATGACAATGTATTGGCACTCCAGTATATTTTTATGGTGAGAAAGGGGAGTAAAAAGAGGAGAATAAGATATTAGGTTGACCACAAAGGTACCTAGTGCCTTTTGAGATACCGTAAGTATCAAAAATACAGTATGGTGGATATACTAAAGGAACTATCAGAAACTTGAATATCGAATCACTATGGTTAACAGAGAATAAGGAGAAATCAACTCACTAACTGAAAAATCTTCTTCAAACTGAGCTGAATAGCTCCTTTTAATTCATTAAGTGCATTGACAATAATAGGAACTTAGATACCCAGAACAACTGTAGACATCTGAATGTGCATTCAGTTATCTTGACCCGGGGCTCCCTCTAATCCAAGGAACCTCAGTGAGGCTCATCCCTAAAGGAAGGATGAATCCAGAACTCTGTCTTTTCAAAATTGTTCTTTTAAGAAGCTAAGCCCTAAACTGCAGTCAGAGACCTCCCAGTTAGCAGCTACCAAACTCACCAAGTTGCTATGATTGTTTTTGCTGCATTTTGACCCAAGATTCCTGGACCTCAGCTTTTGTGTTAAAACCAGTCAAATTAACACTTTAAAATGACATGCTGTGATGCATAAGTCATATATTATCAGATTGGACCTCTCGCAAATGTAGAAGCTTCTAAAAAACTCAGGCTGAAAACAAACTATCAGTGACTATGTTTAATATATTTAGCATTATATAATACTTAGTATTTAAAATATTTGTTCAGGGAGCTGAAGACATGGATTGAATTCCCTCCTCAGCTTGAGCAGTTCAGACTCACAGCTTTTTGTCATGAAAAGCTGAAATGCACTTTACAGAAAAAAAAGACTGGCCTGGGAAGTTCTATTTTAGATTATTTAGTGTGAAATACTCAAGTTTCTTCATACAGAATCTTAAATTATGAAAAGAAATAAAATGCTTCCTTCCAGAGATGCTGTATATGTAGAATAATGCAGAGACCAATATGGCTTACAGGGAACAAAGACTGCCTCAGTGTGCCTCCATTTGTGAATATTATTTCATTAATGCCTTTGTCTTTGAGATAGCAAATCACCTTGTTTAACATTAGCCTTGCAAAAGTCAAGTGTCTAGTCTAGGGCAGTCATCTTAGCTCTATGTAGTTGATCAGAGCTGTTGGCATCTCCCAGTAATGTTTCATCTGCTTTGTGAGTCTAGAGGTGCCTGTTTCTTCCTCTTGACTACGTAGGATCATAAGCAACTTTCCTTAGTCTAAACTAATCATGTGGGATGGATTCAGTGAGTTAAAAGTGGATTGTGGCAGTTGTGTTTCATACAGTACCACACACATGTGGTACTGATAGGCATAGCTGAAAGACCACAGGATACCACCGGATGTATGAAATACTGTATCCGCTTGGACAAACAGTGGGAGGGTGGCAGGATACTCCATCTCATACTAGACACTCATATTTGGGCAACTGAGTCCCATTTTTCATTTTTAGACAGCTAAATTTACAAGAGTTGAATCCCACACGAAAGGTCTAAATTGGGTGCCCAACACTGCACTACAACTTACTTACTTGTAGTAGTTATCCAGCTATTGCAGAAACTGCAAGGCAAAACATCTAAAGAAACACTGTGTAGTGTCCCAGGAAAAGTGTTTTAAAAAAAAAAAACCCAAAAAAAAACAACTCCAAAGAAATAAGTTCAAAGTTTCTTATGATTCCATCTCCCGTCATTGATTTTGGTCCCTGAATTGCCCTTCAGTATTTAAAATTAATGCAAAAAGTGGACAGGTCTGTGCTAAAATGAACAGTATAATGTGCCATCCAGAGCTAAAACCACAAGCACTGCAAACAGCTGCTGAGAAACTCAGGTTAGTTACACCCATTGATTTTTTGGTTTTGGCTTACATGTTTACAACATTTCCAGATGTATGCTAAGCATAAGGCATAGCATTTATTCTGTGGTGATATTATTTAAATATCTAAAGCAAAAATCAATTGATTTCATTTTCTAAGAATGGCTATTGCACTTAAAGAGCCTCTATTACATCAGATCTGCTACTGTGCTCAACTGCAAATTAAGAGATAACTAGAAAGAGACAGAAATTATTCTGAAAGTCTGATATGTGATACCAAATATGAAAATTGTGTCTTTTTATGTGATTGCTATTTCCACTTTCCCAGGCTGACTACTCATATTCTGACCTTTAGCCGGAAGCTTTAGTTTCTCTTTTAATAGGGATCTGATGAATCCATCCACCTGTTTCTGAATTTGTTGCCTATAATTCTTAACTGTAAATTTCATTGCCTACTCACATCAAGTTCAAATAAAATGCCATGTATTTCTTTGAAATCAAGGAATATTTATTACAGGTACTCTTTAATAGCCTAATCAATAAAATTACAGGACCTAGCGTATCTATAATTTGCAAAGTAAAAATAAAAATGCCTGCCAAAGGTATGCAACATAATAAAAAGTACAAAGGAAAAAAAAATAGAAATATTAGTGTGATACTAAATTAAAGTATCAGTAGTAAGTAGAGTCAAAAGTGCTCTCTTTAATGTAAATCATAATTTTCCTATTAAATTAAGGCATAACCACTCCTGTAGTCTTTTCTCATCTGCAGAGCCATGAAGTACCCTCAGGAATATACCCTAATCAAGACTAAATAATCAACACTTCCCTAATATTAAAAATTATTACAGACAAAATATACAGACGTAACTGGTGCGGTCATAAAGCAAGAGGATGAACTTTTTGACCTTCAAAGTCTTTAGCAGGCCTGATTTTCTGCAAGTCTCTGATTTTAGATATTAAAAACTCTAGGCTTTGCCAATTAGCTGGAAATACAATGGATTCTAATATTCTGATATGAATCTACTGTTAAGTAGTGCTCTTTCTAAGGAAGATTCAGGAGCCTGCACTCATTCTCTTCCCAGTGTGATGGGTTTGCATTAGATATATGATGAGCTGTGGTGATACAAAGATATCTTCATTCTTATATGTAACTAGAAACGAGGAGTCTGTCACAATTTTTTTGATCATTTTATCCATTACAGATATCCTCATCACATTTATATGACCTAGAAATGAGGCAATGAAAATAGGGGTTTTTTTACATTTTAACTTTATTCAAAGATTCTTCTGCTTAAATTCCCACTTACTTATACTGAGTTTTAAGAAGAAACTTAAAAAGAAAACTAACAAATTATGCAATTATGCCCCCTCCCCAAAATTGACTTTATTGCGAAGATAAAGGATATGAACTATGTGGTAAAATGTTTGCCTGAAATGATTTAACTGCCTTGATCTGGCATTCCAATATTCATTTACAGGTATAGGGATCACCAGAGTTAAAGATTATTAAGTGGACTATTTTGCTGTGAGATGTTACTGGAATAAAGCAAATTCAGGACAAATGTAGCCACATTTGTTTTAGAATTGAGCCTTCTGTCTGGCATCATCAGATTCCAATATTGGAAGTCCCCAAAAGTGACAGGATCCCCTTTGTAAAGACACAGTGTTCAGCATACCCATGAATTCAAGATCAACTAGGTCAAGCTCTAGGGCCTGTGCCTGATCTCAGCACAGACTAACAGAAAGGGCAGTGTTTTAGGAGCTGCTTTGGAAAAAAGGGAAAGAGTTCACCCTCTTTCTGGTGCAAATGGTGAAGCTGTAACAGGCAGTGGCACAGGCATGGCTGCAGGATCAGGAAGGACACTCATGTCTAGAAGTAATTCTTCTGGTTTCCCAAAGTGTTCCCTTTTCATCAAGCATTAAATTCAATGCCTTTCAAAGGGTTGTGCCATTTAGCTGGCCAAAAGCTCCCCCTTTAGTCTTAGATAGTCCAAGGCTATTAGATAATGAAATTAGTTGGCCATAGACTGAAATTCTTTCTTCCCGCTAAGATGTTTGAATCACCTTAGATATGGGTCATAGATACTGTGGTAACAAGCCTGAAATCTAAGGCATCTTTACATGTCCAAACACTATTATTCACATCTGTCACTCTCAATCTCTTAAACTTTAGGACCTCATCATCTGTCTTTTCAGTGTGATGAATTAAGCCCCTGACCAGAGAGGTAGAGTCTCATATTGCTGGTTAAAATAGAGAAGTGCATAGTGAGGTACAGTTTGTCTCAAGGACAGACAGAAAACATGGGTCAGTTTCACGAAAAGGGACCAGTATCTTTTGGGAAGGAGAAAGTGTGTGGTTTTCAGCTCTGGGTTGGTTTCAACCACTGGGTGAGTTACACAGATCATAAAAATCTTCTTGTCTGCAGTAGGCAGGCAAAGTTAAATTCTTACAGGCAAACAATGTAACCTTTGCATTTGTTCCTGAACTTTTTGTGTCTTAATACTTGAAAATTGCACAATGCTTTAGTTAATTAAACAATGAATGCTTTTATTTGTTTGCAAGAAAAAAAATCCTACAGGAAACATCTTAAATTTCTTTTTCCTTAATTGTTTCTAAAATCCCCATTATAGCTTTTGCATTTGATTCAAGCTTCTTAACAGACATATGGTCATAACAGAGAAGTCATTCTAGTCAGTAAAGCCCTAAGCTAAGCCCAAAATAATTTGATCATTTGTAAATCATTGTCACTTTAATGTTTTCTCAATATGGCTTAATTATAATTCAACACAGTGTTAAGCTTCTGGGAAAAGACCTCCATTAAAAGGTACTTCCTGGGAAAAGAGGGAAATTGAGAGCTCTCAGCTAGCATTGCACTTTATTATTCATGTATAATTCTTCTGCACCAGTGAACATCTGCTTATAAATTTGATTCAAGTTTCCATGATAGCTTTTACCCTCATCATTCAAACTCTGCATGAGTTTTATATCTGATGAGAATTCATGTTATTTACTTAATGCTAACAGTTCTTATCCCATTAACAATCTAGCCTGTAGAGCCATCAGGTAAGTTATAGATATAAAAAAAAAAAAAAAAAAAAAAAAAAAAAAAAATCTTTCCTCAATTAAAAAAAAATCTTGATTCAGATCATAAGAAGAGAATTTCTGTAGCTTCCCTGGAAGCAAAGTGACAGATGGTCACCTTGGCAGTATACTGCAGTAGTGCAACCAAACATTTACTAAGAGTTTCTGATGCAGAAGGTGATCAAGAGCATCAGAAGCTTATTATTCCTAACTTTGGGTTTTGTCAATCTCCTATTCCTTTGTGCTTTCACATTTACAGATAAGCTTAAATACAGATCAAATATAAAAGTTACTTTGAACAGATCTGCCATATTGATTTGGAGTATGACTTTGTATCATGTGATACAGTTATTTGCTGTGTGGTTAGACCGCGGAATTGAGAGATCAAATTTCTTCAGTCCATTCTGAGTTCTCTCTTTAAATGATCTGGCCTTTACTGAGTTAAGACCAAGCTTATCAAAATTACTTACCAATCTTTGTATTTAAACAAACATTTATTTCTGTCAAGCTTGAAATATCCATAACGGATGTGTACTCTTGATATGGCTAGCCTAAATCTCTCCTTACAGCTCTTCAATTGCCTATATAAAAAGGAGTCTCCTGTCTTGTACAGTTACGAAACATAATATTTTTGCATCTATCAGAAGTGCTTTGTGAAAAGGCATGAGTACAAAATCAAGCTTCCAGAATTATATATGATAAAAGATATTATTGCTAAGCCAGAAGTGGTAAACTAAAAACAATGCTAAACTTCACCCAAAATATACATGATGTAGAACATATTTCAGTACATTTAAATAAAGGCAGACAAAGTTGACTGAGTTGGGCAGGGGGTACATTGGTGCTGTCTGAATTGATTTTACATTAGTCAGAGATTCAATCAGAAGCCTAACACAAAACATAACATAAAACATAACATCAAAATTTTCATCCACTGAGCAGTTTTCCAAAGGAAGCAAATGGTGCAAACATTACAAATATACAAGGTCTGCTTCATTCTGTTCATCCCTTTTCATCTTGCCCGTTTTTCTTTATGGATTCTATAGCTTGAATAACTATAGCTTATAGCTTCTATAGCTTTAATTCGAAGATGTCATTGAACAACCTTGAAAATGCTACATGACACAAGTCTTATTCATTTGATCTGGATATAAGAGCAGAACAGATTAATTATTGGCCTGCAATTGTCAGAAATTTCATTTCAAGATGTACTTAAAAAGATAATGAATGAATTGTGGTATGATTTAACATATTTCAGTTTTTATTGCATTTCTATTTCCATTTCCATTTGCTTATGTTTTCTTTTACAGTACTTTTTCATTCTCCTGCTATATTATTTTTGAAAAACTGTCACTCTGAAATGGGAAAGAAAAAAACCAATTGAATTAATGATGATCCACTCTTGTCTCTGACGCTGACCATTCAAAATCTCTGTCCAGTATATATCTCCAAACATTTTTTAAAATTATTTTATTTTGTAGCACGGTGCAATACTTATTGTATTAAATTTGCTCACGTGATTATATCCCTACAGCAATATTATTAAATTTGTTTGACTGGATGGCTTGACCCTTAAACTGTTCTACTCTTCCAAAATTACTACTAGGAGAAAAGTTCTGCTACCATTTGAGATTGTATTCACCTCCACTTATTTCATTTTAATATTATATTTGAGATAAAAGCCCATGCAACTTCATTAATATCTACTCAGGACAGATATCAGGATACTAGAATCTATGCATTTACATCTGAATCTATTCGTCCTTCATGATGTTCAGAGCAGCCCCACTGATACTAGAGTTATCTTTCATAAATAGGTTGCAAGTACCATATTTTTTTTCTGCATTACATTAATGTTGGTGCAAATATCACCTGAAGGGCCTGGATTCATTTATTTCAGGAACTTTTCTCATTTGAACTTTAAATTAGATGTTTTACCATACTGTGCCTTTCTAGTTCATAAACACTTCCCACTGGTTTGATAACCTGTAAATTAAGCATTAACTTAATTAACCAGCCCACATTCAATGTTAGCTCCATTAGTCTTTCTAATTAGGGGATATGTACAGAGCTTACTCATCCAAAATTATTTTTTCAAGAGCTGGTGCAATTCACAACATTTCACAGTTGGACTTCATCAAATGAAACTGCATATAGAGACACAGACCTCTGGTGGGCTTGATTTCCTACTGCCTTACTCCTATGGCAAATTACATTTATGCAAAATGTGAACATTAAAAAGAGAACCATACCATTCTATATCAAGTTTGGATTCATGTATTTATTTAGTTGAAAAAAACCCCATGGTGCAGTTAAAAACGTAGGACAAGGAAACTGATTTCTTTAGAGCACCTTTAAATTGAGCAATGTGCCTAGTTTATTAAAGCAATATGAAATTGTGCCCAACATCAAAGTGGAGGACCCAGAATGTCTACAAATATTTACACTTTTATGGATTATATCTTCATCTATCTGAAGATATTCAATGCCCAACTGGACATGATCCAAATGGACAATGTGCTCTAACCGTCTCTGCTTGAGCATCAGATCATCATCAGAAGTCATTTTCAACCCCAACTATTTTGTGTGAGATTCTGTGATTTTCACATGTTTACCATCAGACCTTTTTCCTCTTAAAAGTATTTGCTGATGTTCACAGCCAGTTGCTAGCAATTCTGTATCATTTCAATGCCACAGAGCATTAAAGGTTTGGAAACTGTGTCATGATTTGTCCTAGCTGGTTCAAGGAATTCAGTGACTTTAAGTATAGCATTAGTTTACAATTTCTAGAATTACCCTTTTCCAAAAAACAGGATTTTATATGAAATTGGTAAAACTGACAGAAAGTAAGACTTAGGACAAAAAAGTACCTTTTATTTTCATATTTGACATTTTAGAAAATAATTACATTTAACTATAGTTAGCAATTATGAGAAAAATGCAGTTAGGAAACTTTCCAGCAACAATGATAATGAAGCGATGAAATAGATTGTCTGAGGATTTTGTGGATTCTCCACCTCTGGAGGTCTTTAAAAATAGGTTAGCTGAACATCTGTCTGGAATAACATAGCACAGACACATCCTTAGCAGAGTAGTAAAGTCATAATACTGTCTTTTTACTTAGGGTCACAGTCTGCCTGAATACAGTGACCAATGGCCTTAGGCTGAAATACAGACTGCTGTTCCACGGTACAAAATGGGACCAGCTGTACGGATTGACTACAGGGCACTGGCAATGTCTCCACATGTAACTTTTTTTATTTTTCCTGACATATAGGATGGTTAAACAATGACAGTATGTCTGTGGGTGTGCAGTTTACATAGTGTGAAGAAATTTTGCAACATAAGTAAGTCCTTGACCCACACAAGGATCTGACAGTGACACTTTGTTGCCACTCTGAAGCAAAAAATGAAAACAATTCTGCTTTTACTTCACTTTGGAAGAGTATCACAACATGATGCCCTGACAGTCAGACTGAATACTGCTTCTAAGTTTTAGCCCTTAACATCATTACTTTTATAAAATATGCAAGAACACATTTACAGCAGCAGTATTCCAGCAAAGTATTCATATGAATAATTAAACTGAAACTACAGTTGTCAGAGATACCAGCAAAGTATATTTTGCTTTGTATTACCTAAGACTTTTCAGATCACTGGTTTGCTCATTCTCTAATTAGACAAATCACTGTGGGTGCCTCACTGCCGCTTCCAGACTTGCCCCCATTCGAGCCAGCTGGCATGGGGCGGTGTACGGGGAGAGGAGTAGCCCCATTGCTGAATGAAATGCAAAAACATATTTGGCTCTGGACTACACTGCCCTGTAGGCAGGCAGAATAATATTGACAGTATTACTCAAAATGAAGAGATACCAGGAACGCTTTAAGAGAGGATGACATTGTGCAAGGGCAGGGGGGCTCCTTTGGTTTCTCTCTGCAATGCAAGACACGCTGGGTGGCAAATTAGGCTATGACTGTTGGAGAAGTCCCAGTTGAAACCCACTGGCAGAAGAGGGTGCCTGAGGAGAGTTCCGTCTCGTTAAGCCAGAGCTGCTCTGTAATTTCACAAAGTTTAGACTGAAATAATCATTGCTGCTTCACATTACAGCTCCTGCACCATCTCCTGTTCCTCAACCATCTTCAGCTAATCCAAATATTCACTTAGTCTCTTGGAGAAATGAGCTAAGAGAATAACCCAAGTTAAAATGATCTTCTCATTTAAAATTGGGTCAGTTTTAAATGATCACAGTCTATTCACCAAAGACTGTAACTCATACTTGTTTCATCTTAAGGGGAGAATTCTTGGAAGGAGCCACAAGTAACAAGAAGGAAAAAAGATCAGACTGCCTCTAAAATCTGTGAAAGAACAGAATTTGCTTCTGTGGATCCATTTCAGAATTTTCAATTATCAACCCAACACCTCATACTTCTGATTTCCATGTGCTTCTTAATTACTAATGAAATTTTCTCGGTCAGATGCCTGCAATTGAGATTCATTACATCACACCAATAAGCTTAATTCCTCTCATCAAGCTCTGAATTTCAGTTCTATTTCACTGAAGTTAGTGCAGCAGAAAAATGATGTGAGAGCAAAATTCATCTCTGGTCTATAGTAGTGATTTGTTTACTGTATATAAACTTAAAAGCTTGTATTATTTATAGATGTACACAAATATCATCTCTTTCTGTTAATTTGTGGGGAAGTAGGGGTCTTCTAGTTACTTGCTTGTCAAAATGCAATCTGGGATTTCATTCAACAGATAATGCAACTAGTATCATTTAGGATTTTTATTTTACTTGAAGTTTATTTAACATGAAAAGGTTCATTTTCTTTGGCCAGTGCTTTGCAAGCATTTTCTTTAATCTTGTCTGATGCCTTTGATTTAATTGAGAAAAGTCACTCCAAGAGAATGTCATTTTTCTTGCATGTTTTTATGAAAGAAAAAAGTAATATAATTAAAACTATGCAAAGTAGAGGAAAAACAAAAACATTAAAAACAAGAGCAGCAAAAAAAAAAACCTAAAATGCACAAGCATAAGAAGGTAATGTGAATTTTCACAAGAAATTGCTGCAGTCAACATAAGCAGGTGACCTATAGATGATCTAATTTTAAAAAATTACATTATAGTGGCTTGAAGGAGGGCAAAATGTAGCAGGGAAGAAAGGATAGAAGGAAGGAAGTATTCTAACAGTCAAAGGACAGTTAATAATAAGCAAATATTTTGACACTACTTTTATCTGTATAATTTTTAGCATCTCTAGTTAAGAATGAGCCACTGACTTTGTAGAATATAATTGAAGATGTAAAACATCTGTTGAAATCTATATTACAAATATCAGTGATACATATATATATAAAACCCTCTGTTATTTCTAAGTTTTTGTTAGCAAATTATGGTATAAAATAGGGACAAAATATCAGAGGAATCAGTGGGGCCATTCGTGTGCTGTCTATGGACAACAAATCAAGCCTTTAAACTTGAAGCCGCTGGGAGATCTCTCTTTGACATTACTTATAAGCAAAGTTAAGTCTTTCAAGCCATCAAAGCTAACGCCAACAGTGATTGTTGCTGTGCTGTCACCTCTACAGGCTGGTAGATTTTCTTGGAGAAAGAAGAAAGAACTCCTGCTTAGATCAGATTAAAGACAGGATGCAAAGGAATTGGAATGAACGGCTCCAAGATACACAATCCTTTATCTGCCTTTGTAAACTACAGGACATTTGAACAGCATTAGGCAGTTGAATGTTGACTCAGAACACAGACAAACTGGTTTGCTTTTCGTGTAAATGCCTAAGAAAAGGCTTTTCCTATCAAAACAGAATCACAAGAAAAGATTCAGAGCAGTTTGCATGTCATCTGTTTATACAACTTCCTCCTATCTTGGAAATGGAGGATTGGAATGAAAAAGGAAATGACTTTCCAAATCTTACTGTGATTCCTGAGACAAGATGTCAATACAATTCCTCTCAATTAGAAAATACCCTTGCCTTAAAAACAGGGACCAGTGCCAAGAGTCTAGGCAGACTAACCTCTTGGAAAACCAGAGCAGTGTTGAGGACTACTATGCAGTAAAGACTGATTCTCTGTCTGGATTCTGCCTGATTGCATACATATACAGGGTTAGCTAGTCTTCATATGTTCTGCTAACAAACACTATGCAGTCATTCAGGCAAATTAAAAAGAAAAGAAAAATAGAGCTTTTGGAGAAGGAGAAGAATTGTTAACAAATTCTCCAAAAAGAAGAGAAAAGAAGAGAAAGAAAAGAAGAGAAAAGAAGAGAAAAGAAGAGAAAGAAGTGTATTTACTTACATTTTGTAATTTGCTTTTACCTATATTTTTTCCTTTAGAAAGAAATTCTTTCTGAATTTACTGCTCTCAAATATCAATAGAGTTTGGGATTTTTCAACTATTAGAAGCTATGCTTTTGATTAGCTTTCTGTTATTAGCTGTATACTACTTAGAATGGCAATTCTGGGAAACTTTGACAGACAAGACAGAGAAACAGCTTCCCTATCTGCAAACTGAGTTTAATTATTTGTCTTTATACAACACTTTAAGCTTCAGTAAAGCATTAGATATTGCTGTTGCGTGGTCTACCACGCAACATTAATAAAGCCCTGGATTTTGCAGTTGCCTGGTTGCCATGCAGCATTAATAGCAGGTTGAATGCTATCACATTTAGTATATATCTTCCGTCTCCCACCCCAGCAAATCTAACTTAGTTGCAGTGCTATGCAACATTAACTTCCAGTTCTCTTGTTCTTATTTCTGGTGAATAGCTTCTTACCATAAAACTGGTCCATTGAAATTACTGATCTATTTTGATTGAAGGAGAACAAAGTTGACAAGAACAGATAATTATTACTCTTGGTAACACTATATAATACGTATAATCTCCTTGTTTATATAAAACAGGTCATAAATATTGAATTTTATGAAGCTGGCTTATATCACTTGAAATATTCACAGCACAGGCTCCTACATGTGAATTAGTGCCCCTAGTCTCCTTAAATAACCAATGGAATAGATGTTCTAGGGTATCCCCTATAGCTATTGAACCCTCTACTTTCCCTTTATTTACTTGTCTGGTGTTTTATATATGTATACAAATCTAACATGAAAAGAGAACTGTTATTAGCAAAATTACATTTCAGAAAACTTAGACATGATGGCCAGAAAGGGTATCTTCAGATACATGAGAAATGGCCATAATTACTCTTTTTTTTACCCATGCACAAAGAAATCTACAAGTATATGAGCATATATTTAACATTTCAAGCCCTCATTCAGCAATAATTTACATATATTTTCTACTCTCCTTTTCTGAATACTCCCACAAACCTATTTCAGATGATTCACATCAAAACTATCAAATATATTGGAATCATTTTTTTCCAAGTATGTTTTGTTCATGTTAACTCAGTAGATTCTTTCTTGGAAAATATATTGCCATCAGAACAAAGGAAAGTTCTTTCATAGTAGCTGAATAGAGGATTCCAAAGATAGCTAACCTTCAATATTCATCACAAAGCAAGTAAATTATTTACTATACTAAAAGGAAGGCTACAAACGTAAGCTACAAGCAGAACACTAGAGGACCTCAGGGACTCTAAAGAAAGAGAATGAGATAAAACTCCTGTTATGCTTCTTCTCTGCTACTTACAGAATCTCCACCACTTACAGAACAGTAAACTATAATAGAAGTCAAATAGAATATGCCTGGTAGAAGATAAAAGCAATCAATGTAGCATTTATAATATTATGAACAAACTAAATGCAAGTAACAAAATTATGTTTTCCAAAATTAGAGATTTTCTATATAAAGTCCATATAACTCTTTATTGAAACCAAACCCCAAATATCAGCCTTATATGTTTATGTCATTTGTCTTCCTACTGCATAGAATTAATAACTTGTGCTTTTATAAAAGCAGATAATTCACACTAATCTGGTGATGACTCATCAGAATAATCATCAATAATGATGTTTTGTGAATAATGCAGCAACAGGTTAATTTAGTGCAGATCCTCATGTACATTTCCACACACTGCATCAGAGTCTTTGTACAAGAGTGCCTTGATTTTCTACAAAGCAGCTCCATGCAATATGATATTATTCAGTGTCCTTCCCCATGAATAACAACCAATCATTCTACAAGTGTCAGAAAATCTCTCTTACTATGCTATTTACAGCTATATTCAATAATACATTCAAATATATTCAAATAATATATTCATTTACAACAGCTGCTCAGACGGAGCTTGCTACATATTGGCTGGTTTGAACAAGTCAGAGCATAATAGTTTGTATAAAAAGAATGTATATATGCGTGTGTGCCCAAATGCACATCTGTACATATATATGCATATATGTATGCATGTAGCCACATTTCAACCTCATTGAGAACAGTAATGCACAGTACAGTCACTAAAAACAGAGCAGAGGAATGTTTGTAACAGGTAGGAGATTGCTGTCATACAGTAAATCCTTAAGGAGAGAGAGAGTTTCAGATATGGATTTTGTTGGGGATTTCTATGTATGGAGTCAATGTCTATCTTCTGTATCTCATTTATGATCTTTATTGAGAAGGTAAAATAATTAAGCTAAAAAATATACCAAGAAGGAAGGAAAACCCTGCAAAATATAATTAAATTACCTAGTAATTGTCTCCAAGATGGGGAAGAGTCATACTCCTTAGATATCTGAATGAACAGGTTAAACAGTCAGCTAAAGCTGAGTGGTTCTAATATTTGAAAATATAAGTATATATGACATAAGAAAATAAGTAATTTCCTGTTCAAAGTCACAAACAGTTCAAAGTAATATATTTTGATAAGGTCATTGGTCAGAGTAACATCCATGTCAAGAGAACTCCATATGATACCAGCCTAGGTTTTGATACATATCATTTGCATGGCTCCCACTTCAGTGCCATGGCCTTTACGTTGTTCTGCTCTTTTAGGGATTCTGGATGAGAAGGAAGAAAAATGACATTAAATGCCACAGTTTCCTTCTTATATTCTTGGAAATCAGATTCATTTAATTTGAAAGTTTTAATTACATTCTATCTTTTTTTCCCCATTTCTGTTCAGCAATCTGGGCTAAAGCTTAACCCCCTGGTCAATTTTAGAACATTACAATTTCTATGAGTTATCAAAAACTATTTTGTAATAGTGAATAACAGATCCTTCAAATATTAGTAATATATTTGATCTCGCTGGACCCATTTCCATCTACAAGGTATTAGCACACTTTGTACAATTCATTTCAAAGGTCTTATTCAAAAAGTGGTGAGGCAAGTTTGCACGTTGCAGAATCTGTAATCTACTCTGACAATTTATGTTAGTTGTTCTCCGACAAACCAGCAATTAGTGAAATATAGCTGAGCAACATTGTACATTCTCTTTCTAGTTTCCTGGGTTTCAGCTTTTTACAACCTTGCCAAATTTAAGGTCACACTGAAATTTGCCATGGCAGATATTTTTTCTTTTTCATGATAGACTATAAATTTCACCAGATCTACCCAATCAGAGAATAATGTACCGCTAGTATCACTTACTGAATCATATGATTAAGGAATTTTATTATTATATTGTTCATGCATTATTTCCATTTAAAACATGGAATATACTATTGCCGAATTTTGCAAGAACTTGTGAAAGCAGATTTGTCTGTGAAGACCTAAGGTACGGTAGTGAGAGTACCTTAAGAAAAAACCCGAATGAAAACTAACAATTCTGTCTCCACAGAGGTGTCTGAATAAAGGCCAGTGTCTAATACATGGTACTCTAAGCTTCAGATAAGGAAGGGGTCCCATAGAAGAAAATAGCATGAGATCACTTTAATTAGAGTGACAAGAAATTAACAGACCTTAATTAAATTTGGAGAAGCAACCAGTATTCCCTTATGTTGGAGAGTTTTCCTTTGCAAACTTAGCAACACTCTTTACCATAAGTTTTTTGAATATCTGTTTCAGTATGGTTTCTCATTCCTCAAATATTTCACATATAAAAATTGCAGTTTGGAAAAAAAAATCTCTCTGAGTATTGATTCATAAATACTTTTTGTGCTGTCTCAACTAAAAAGAGTCTCCATTTGATTGATTAGTATTCTGGTCTTATGTTCTCATCTAGCTTCTATAATAAAACATAATCAAATTGGATGTTCTATGAATCTGAAAGCTGTTATCTATGTTCATGCTAGGTCAGTGTATCTCAGCTAAGAGGGAGAAGCAAAAGAAAGAAGGGTAAAATGGAGAAAATTATTGACTTAATATCAAGCTATTTGATTTGACTTTCCTACTTTCTTTTGTGTGGTCCAGGGACTCTGGATAAAATATAATACGGTCCTCACTTGCATTTCATTTCTCTTCCCCTAGAAACCTCTAATGACAGCAGCAAGGAAAATGAACCCTAATTAGAAGGATGCAGGTTTAGGAAATATCCCTCCACCAAAGTTTGCCTCTTCAGCCTCAACAGTATCAAAATAAATTCTAAATGTATTATAACAGAACCTGGCTTCCCATCCTCAGGATAAACCCTAGATCCACAGAAAACAGAGAACAGCCAAGGAAAGTAAATAAGCAGAATAAAAAATACAGTATTCTCTACAAAAAAGCTATTTTTGGAGGGAAACAGGCATCCAGTAGTGTACCTGAGGGAAGAATAAAGAACTATTGCATATGTATGCCTCAACACTATATGGTACAGTCTCAAGAATCCTCTCGCATCCAAAAATTGTATCATTTTTCACTAAATAGTGTTCAGTTGCTTAGTTCAAAACATTTATTCTCTAAACAATGCTATTGATAGTAATCATACCATAGCTTACATATCTAAAACACCTTTGATAGTTCCAGGTGAATGAACTAGTTATAAATGTTTTTTCTATTCATTTATGTAGCAGAGATAGACCTCAGAAGTGCAGAATCTTAATCCCTATTTTGTCTGTGAAGACTTTCTCCCCTGGATATTTTCATTTAAGCCAATAGAATGAAAATATTGGATGTGGTGTTTGTGCTCAGCTGTAGAATTAAGGCTTTTGTGGGATGATCAAACTGCTTGAATATTGGGATCTGGTTGTGTATGAGCCATGCACACTCAGCTAGTGAACATGATACAATAATTAAGTTTCAAAGCTATCTTTTCCCATTGCTTGGAAATAAAAACTTTCTTTTATTTTGAAGTAATGTATCCTTTTGGAGTCAGTCCTTTTGTGAAGAAATTGACATAGGAAGTGGTGAAGTTCTCTCTTTTCTGCTTGAAAATAATGCATTTTCTCCTAAATCATTCCAAATAAGATACGATAAAGAACCTTTTTTTTTTTTTTTTTTTTTGGCTTCAGAAAACAGAAAATTTTGGTAAATATCCGGTAATTGAATTTACTCTTTTCCTTAACTTTCAAGATGCTAGCACTTTCTAGATCTAGCCAAAGAAATGTCTAACAAGAAAATGAAGATTATTAAGTTTCTTAAAGCTTTCGGAATTAAGGAAACTATTTCAACTATTTCTTTCAGGTTATTGTGGCAACTGTATATAATTAAAATAAAATCAGACTTTCAAAATATGAGAACCACAGTGTACTCAGAATAATTCAGTTAACATTACCAGATGTGACAATGTTGTCGCATCTCTATCATGCATTGCTTTGGTTTGGTGTAAAATGAGTAGACATAATGCAGTTTCAATTTGAATTTACAGTTACTTCAAATTAGTTTGTGTCACAGCTATAATATTATATATATATATAAATATATTTGTAATATTATTCAAACAAAATTTCAGATATATTTGTTACCTATTTAAAAATAATTAATTTCTATTTTTATTATAAGTTTTAAATATTTAAAAAATACTTAAATCAAAAGTTATTTAAACTTTTTTTTTCTTTTCCTGATATTAATGGAAGGAAGTATTAACTGTATAAATATGGCTTTTTGGAGAAAGACTAACAGATTGCAAATATCCACATTAGAATCCATCTATTTCATTTTTTATGTACAATTTAGAATCCTGAGTTTGTTGAGATCTGTCAAAATATAATTACATTAAGCAGCTAGATGAACAAATTAGAGGAATATAATTCTGTAGTTTATATTCTGATCTACTAGATTGGTTCAAATCAAACAGAAATTTCTTAGGAAAGCATGTTTCTGACAGCAATATCTGACAGCAATAAAAAGAGCTGATGAGAAAATGTGAGAAAAGTGCAAAATTTCTGCTACCTACAAGCTACAGAGAAAACACAGGTCCCGGCTCAAAGTTAGTATGCCACCTTCAGGTCTCTGCTGAAAGGTAGTATGTGATAATATCCATAAAAACAAATGAAGACTGCAATAGAAGAAAAACTCCAAGGAGCATAAAAATTGAGCACCAACAACAGTATTTTTGCCACTCTCTTCCCTGTAACTGTGTGAAACTAAGGAATTTTGAGGGTTTTTTTTTCTCCTCACAGCATGACAAAAATACCCAGTGATGCCTGACAGAGTGCTAAAATGTTCGCTGCTGAATTCTGCTTCTGTCAGCCTTGACATTGCTTCCTACCATATTCCTAGAAAGATTTCTTAAGCAGACTAGGAGCATCTCACTGAAATATTGATGGATCATGCGCTATTTCAGAAAATGCCTCCAAAATGGCCTTTGAATAGACAAAAGTATGTTGCAGTTACAGGTGAATTTCAACCCATGGTCTCGCCCAACTCCTCAGTGTCAAACTTGGTAGCAAAGAGATGAGAATACTGAATTGTAAGAGCTCTAGACTTCCCAGCCACCAAATAAATCTGCCTCAGTGCAGAAGTGGGAACTCAAGCTCACTCCTTCAATTGCCAGACACAGCCTCTCTGCACACTTTCCCTTCTCTAAAAATACAGTGTAACATTGTTTCTTGTAGCTGCACCTCGCAGCTTGGCACGTTTCAACACAATCCCCTTGCATTTGCCAGACAGAGAAAAGGACTCCATTATGATTGCCTGTGAGGGCACATAAAAATGATAAAACAGATTACTATGGTTAAACAGTATGGTGCATTTGCTCTTGTTCAGAGTTAAAGATGCCAAATGGAGCTGAAGGGCTTGAGATATAAGAGTAAGTAAGATATAAGAGCCAAACTGGAAGCAAAGAATTCCTTGGTCAGAGTCTTCTGATATAAGATCATACGCCCACATGACAATTGCTTTGGGTTGAATGGAGACGTGAGCATTGTTCTGAGAATAATGCAGCAGTGTTATTCTCTGATTTCTAAATGTACTTCTTTGAATAGAAAAATAAGACTACTCTTTTAATGACGGTCTAGTCAAGAGCTAAAGTGCAGTTTAGAAAAGTAACTGAAAGCAAGGAACTGAAGGAAAAATAGCAAGGAGCAGGATTGAAAATGATATATTACTACAAAAAAAGGAACAAAAAATATGAAAATAGTGTGTTATTGAAAAGCAAACAGCTCTCAAAATAAAAGCTAGAGATAGAAATAGGAAATAAATGCAAGAGTGGACAAACCTTCAGGCAAAAAAAATATGTCTGGTACACAGAATATAGGAAAAACATTGGCTAAATTTGACCAGGTAGGATGACGTTTTATCATCCTGATACAAATGCTGCCTCTGACTTACACAATATGAAGATAGCCACTTTGGATTATGAAGGAATAGAAATTGGGAATAGAAATTGGGTCACAACTCGAGAAATTCTGAACATACTTCTGGTTAGATACAGATGGGAAGTACTGGCCTTTTTGTCCACAGGGCACACTGCTGCCTGATGGTCAGCTTATTATCCACCATGACGCCCAGGTCCTTCTATGCAGAGCTGTTCTGCAGAAGGCAAATCTTAAGGAAACTTAAGGAACTTAAGGAAAAAATTCTTGACAGTGTGGATGACAGAGCCCTGGAACAGGGTGCCAAGAGAGGTTGTGGAGTCTCCTTCTCTGTAGATATTCAAAACCTGCTTGGACACAATCCTGTGAAACATGTTGCAGGTAGGTGATCCTGTGTATGCAGCAGGGTTGGACCAGATGATCTGCAGAAGTGCCTTCTAACCTTAATGATTCTATGATTCTGTGATAAAATTGCCAAACATTTCAAGCAAAAGGGAAGGGAAGGGAAGGGAAGGGAAGGGAAGGGAAGGGAAGGGAAGGG
>PTEX01000328.1:603462-623144 GCA_003342815.1 Eudromia elegans
AAATAAAATAAAATAAAATAAAATAAAATAAAATAAAATAAAATAAAATAAAATAAAATAAAATAAAATAAAATAAAATAAAATAATAAAATAATCAGTTTTGTAGCTGCACATTGAATAACAGGTTAAACGGCTTTAATTTAGGTGATAAATTAGTATAATAGTGTAATATCACCCTCAGAGACTGTCTCAATGAACAACTAACCCCTCAGAAAGGAAAAGTTATAATCACTTTTTAATAATCTCTCAAAACTTGTATAGAACTGTATTCCTTTTTCTTTTTTCTAAGCATCCCAGTATAGGGACAATGAGCCCAAAATCACACTACTTGATACCAAAAGATTTAATCATTGTTTATATCATTAGGAAAAAAAAAAAAACCTTAGCCTGTGAGTCTCTGGATATTTCTGAATATCAAATGTTGTATAATATGGGATAGCAATCAGAAGGAAATGCTTTCTAGCATCTATTTTTCCCATTCCAACAACAGTTGCTTCAACTTGCATTTTCATCTCTGATATATTTTTTATAGTATATATTAACGTTTTAAAATTCAGTGAATGAGATGTGTACGAGTTGCAGAAAAAAATACAATGGCTGCTCTGATGCAACTGTCTTTAGCCAAAACTCCTTCTCAAGAGAAGCAGGCCAGCAAACCATTTGTGGTATCTTTAATAGGTTATTTTTCCTCTCTGTCAAGGTGGCCAAGACATAAAGAGGGTCCTATAAAAATGGAAGCAGAGTCCCAGAAGAATTGCAAACATTACAACTACTAAGTCAAGTAGTAATATTAGAGCTTAGCGCTTTTCTTTTAGAGAAGCAAAATTTAGGCTGCAGCTGTGAATAAAGGCATGCATATTGCTTTCTAAATTGGATGTGATTTAATTATATTCTATCCCATTTAAAATTCCCTGTCATTAGTTTTAGGAAAAGGCGCTGAATTTCTGTTTTTACACAGTGGCTCCCTGCCACCTAAATGACTGCTATTTCAAGTAAGTATGGATGAGCAGGCAAAGGAAAAGGCTAATAATATTTTCTTCCAGCACCATGGCACTCTCTGATACACTTATAATGAATCCTATGTGGAACTGAATACTGATGTCAGTATTTGCTTTTAAGGAACTCATGTGATATATCTCAATACCTTTTCCCATCACTCTTTTCTAGGCAGCGTTTTTTATGGTCCTGGGAAAGAATAGGTTCATGGTGGTTCCGCCAGTGGAGGTGATGAAAAAATGCTGAGCCCCAGTGTGAATGCGCTTTTTAGCCCTAACCATCCACAGGTGCTCCCAAGGTCAATCCTACTTCTTCAGAAATTGTTCTTAGACAGGGACTCCATGAAGGTCTGAATGCATATACACCTTCCACAAAGGATATCATGGAAAATTACTATGTGTCATACTACTCTGATTACATTTGGGCATCACATTGGTTTTTTATGTTTGTGCTTTTTTTTGCCTTTTTTTTTTTGCATAGGAGGATATGAGCTGGGCCATGGAATTTATCTGAGCTTGCAAGGGTAAATCTCAGTGTATTCTGGTCTGTGGTAATATCTATTAATACAAAAGAGTAGAAGTTGGTCCTCCACAATTTTTTTCCCACTGACTGCATTAATCAAAAGTTCATACCAAGTCAGTAAAAGAAATTACATCCTCTCAATGCTCAACTACTGCTTCAAAATGCAAGTTTATAAGAAGTAAGTACATGTTCCTTGCAGATTTTCTGAACCTGTACTTAAATGCTGTGTGAGCTACAGATTTTTTTTTCATTTTCACTGCTGACCTTGAACCAAGAAAAATCTTCCAAGTAAATAGGAAGAAAAAGTGCTTAAGGCAAATTTTATTGACAAAAAAATCTTTCTTCTTAGATCTTTTCTAGGTGTCTTCCTTGTGAATTGTAATGTGTACATGTCTGCTTTCATAATATAATGTCTTTACTTTGACTAAATCACTATTTTTCAAGGAAAAAAAAAAAGGATTAGTTTACCTTTATTGCTGGCACTGGGAAAAAAATAAATAGTGGATGGAGATTGCTACGTTTAATATGTTCTCCCTTTGGTGTCAATTATTTCAAATCCAGGTTTCAGTTATTTCTATAAAAGTGTGGTAGTTATTTAGACCATGAATACCCTTCAAGAGATCAAAGACTACTGTAGATTGATACATGCTGCAAAAATATTCTTTTCCTTTCACTTATTCCTCTCAGATTCTTAAAGCAAAAGTCAGAAACCATTCCAGGCATAAAAAGTGGAAATTTTTGCCCCTTTAACTCTTTGAGTTTTTCATTAGAATGAAACTCCTTGAAAGATTTAAAAAAAAAAAAGCTAGACATAGGCAGTCTAGGAACAAAGATATCAATACCTCCTTTAGACAAGAATTCACAACCTAGTAATCCATTGAAATGATACTTGTATGGGCAATGGGAATGAAAAAGTTATCTAGTGGTAAACTCTGACAAGATATTATCTTGGTTTATCTGTTTTCCAGAACGACCATATCCTTGGAGCTTCATCTATTCCAAAAAGAGTCCCTCATGTCTCAGAGCAGAACAAACTCAGCAATGGTCAGAACTCCAAGAGGCCATTGTCATCATCAACATTAGCAGAAGCAGTGTTTTTCATAATGCTACATTTGATGGTGGTGCTCATCATACAATCATAGAATCAGAGAATGCTTAAGGTTGGAAAGGACCTCTAGAGGTCATCTAGTTCATCCCCCTTGCACATGTTTGGTCACCTAGAGCATGTGGCATGTGGTGTCCAAGTGAGTTTTAAAGATCTCCAGAGAAGGAGATTCCACAACCTCTCTCTTCTGAATCTATCTATTAAAAATTAGTTAATTTCAGTGCTCGAATGTTATTTCTCTTTTCAAAGTCTGACTGCACTCTTTATCTCTCAGCTGCATGCAACGTGGTGGAGGGACCAAAAAATATTTTTGTCCTCATATTAAGGGCTTCACAACCCAATTCTGACATTGATAAAACAGTTTAGGTACATAATATGCCACATGATGATATATTTATAGGCCACAGAAATGCTTCTGAAAGAGATCAGGAGAGAAAGCTGCCCTGGAAAAAGGTGCTCATATAGGATGAAACAGTTGAGAAGAGGATTTTTGCCACAGGAGGAAAAAGAACAAACACAGTCTGTCTCAGGTGCACAGGGAAAAGAAGCCAATAAGTTCTGCAAAAATAAGAATTTGGAGATCTCAGAAGACCTTTAAATTGTTCTCTTCTAAATCCTGTTGTCTGGGAAGATATTGAATAAGGGCAATAAATGACAAAAAATATTGGCAAAATAAGGAAGTAAATGTTTCATTTATAGCTAAAATAATCATAGAACTCTTCTAGATTTTAGATTTTCTTTTCTGTTTGAACCCATCATAGCCATTTTCAAAAACAGCTGATGCTTATCCTTATTCCAAAACTGCATATTACTTCCTAAGAAGATAATGCAATACACTCCATTTCCTTCTTTCACAAATTTGAATTTTGTACTGCAATTATTGTAAGATTCAAGGGCCTGTTCAGTGAGAACATCTTCCTTTTCTCTCACAGGGGACCAGATGCTGTACACTGCTGCAGCATCTTGCAAAATGCTTTTAACACAGCATTACTAACAGCCTACTCATCTACATAATTGTTATTCCACAAGAAATTCCAGATTTTTTTAAAACATTTTTAGCTGATTTAGGAGAGGAAGTTAATTGTAAAATTTCTCAGTGTCATCAGTTATTCACGGTTATCTTATAGTTGAAAAAATGATTGTTTTATATTCAGTCTCTAGCGTGAAAACACAAGTAAGCTGTGACGTGGCTTTTCCAAACCGTCATCTCTGAGATGACAGGTCAATTGTGGAACTAGCTATTGTTTTTGTAAGGCACCCATTGGAATATTTTGGCAGAAAAAAAATGGATGTGCAGAACTACAATCATGTACACCCCAGACCAGTGCTCAGCCCCTCAAGATATTCAGCTCTACCGAATGATGCATTTTTTTTTTCTGACATAATAATAATATGTTGATGAAAAAATAAGTAATTTTTGAGAAAATTCTATTGCTTCTGAAGAAAAGTGTAGGAAAAAGAAGCAGGTAGCTTTTTGCTGGATATAGCTTAGCAAGATAAGTGTCATGTTAAAAATTTTCTTTCAGTGAGCACAGAAGAGAACATAAAAATTCCTACCCTCTCAGCATGTCTATATTCAAGAAGCAAGAACTTCCTATAGGAGTTCCCATCCAGAGAGCAAAAAATAAAGATAGTCTAAGAAAGGTCTCAGTCGTACTACATCAGACGACGTTAAAGGTTTGATTTATTTTAAACAATTTCATGCATCTTGAAAACACTTGTCTAATTAAAGGCATTGTTTGGGTTCCCTGTACAAATAAAAGATAGGAGACATCCAGGGAGTGTTTTCACCCTATGTTTCAAACACCTTAACTTAGAAATGTCTGAAATTTGGCAAGATATATGCAATTTTATGCTAACAATGCATTTTCTGTGTATAGCAAAAATCTTTGGAGAAGATTGTCATTGCCGAGGCATAATGATCTCTTTAGTCTTCTCAAAGCAATGAAGCTCAGTACCACTCCTGAAAAGAGTACCAGCTAATATTACTGGCCTATCTTCATATAACATCTCAACCCCAAAGTTTTGCTCCTTCAGTGACTCACACAAATCTTCTAATGGACATGCCTTTTTATATGCATTTGAAATTTTCCTTTAGATTGCTTCCTCATTTGTCTGTGTACACAAATAACTACAAAAATATATCCTGGGGAAAATAAATTAGTAATAGAAACCAGCTGAATATAAACATATTTACATAGTATAATGACACTTACTGCTGACTCTGACAGACTACTAGAAATCTTGAGCAACCTGTTTACTTTTTCTTTCCTGAGCCACAGTATAAATGAAGGAGAGAAAAAAACCTCAGATATTCAGATAGCAGGGGAAGTGACTCTTTCTGAAGGATCTAGTAACTATTTTTTTCCCACTCAGTGTCTTTGGGAGTAATTCAGTTCATAATCATGCTGAACATCCTCTGTAAGTCACAAACACTAAGAACTTTCCTGTCTCTAGGGAACTGTGGCAAGTGCTTCCACATCATTGTTTTCACCGTGGTTTTGAAATCTCATTAAACTAGAGAAGAGGACATTCAATATCTATGAAGAGATAGTGTGCCTTGAAGCACTGACTCATTAAGTAATCTTTACATATAAATGTCATTAGTTTCCATTTCTTGCAGATGTTCCCTTTAGACAACAGAACAAGTACAGTTATTAATTCTCTAACATAATTCAGAAATATTAATTTGCCCTATTCCTTTATATGTGCATATAATTATAAAGTAAGTGTAGTTATATAATGATCAAATTCAAAAGCTTATGGCTGATGGAGGATCTGCAAATAGTTGGTTTTAATAATTGCACAATTCATGGTAGTAGTAAAAGATATGTGACAAATTGGCCCACTATCTCCAACTTCAGTATTACTTGTGACTACCTAAACCAGCTTTAAAAGAACACTTTGATGTCTGGTAAGCTGTATTTAATTTCATATTTAAATGTAAGAAGCCAACAATAAAATAGAGAGACTTTGAGCCATGTTTATTGTTTGTACACTCAGTTTCATGAGCATCAGCAAAAGAGATGGATTATCTTCTTTTGTCATGTGCTTTAAGGCTCCAAACTAACTGGGTCACCTACTGAGTCCTGCCATAGACACATATTCCTGAGAAAATGATTTCTCTTGCTATATTTTTGGCACAAATGTCTGCCTGTCACTCTCAATCTCTGTTGTTGTGTTATCATAACCATTCTGTTTTGAAAGGTTCATTGCTTTGCCACTCTCAGGGCCTGTGGTTTATCTCTGCTAGGGAAATGAAAGCATAAGTCATTCAAAGTAAACATAGCACAGCTGTAAAGAGAGCTTGTTAACCATGTTAGGTAGGATTTGTCATAATCTAAACCAAAATGCTTTGTGTTGTGTGTAGCTTGCTCTATAACAGCAAAGAACCAGCATCTGTAATACATCCACTATTGGAGTCAAACTGACTCTGCTGCATGCTCATCTGTGCCAGAATTCTTCTATGCTGAAAGCCTATGTCCATCAAGAATCAAAATAAACTTGATTCCCAATGTCTGAGATTTATATGTAGACAATTCGAGTATTTCCCCAAAGTAACCTTTATACAGCCACTTGCTCTTCTAAGAATGTGCAAAGCAGGTGCTTAGTGCCTTCCTCAATAAAGTCAATGGAAAAAATCTGAACTTGCTTCTATAGTACTGCAGTCATTGAGAGGCTAATTCAAAGCATTTTGCTTATAGCACTTCAAAAGACTCTCAGAAGAGGAGGAGACCCTAACTAAGAGCTTTCCCAGGGCTTCAATGGCACCAGAGTCAACCTATGACTAAGATCTGCAGGATATAGCAGAATATCACAGATATGAAAGTCAAAACTTGTATGAAAAATGAGACATCATTTAAATATATATATATACAAACACATATATTTATATAATGAGTCTAAATGACAGCATCTCACACTTATTAGTGCTATGAACAGTCCACAGTTTATAGGACTTTGTTCTCAGGTCTCTAAAAGTCATATCTGACTCATATGTTGGTATGGACATTCAAATGCACTAATGTATGCATGAAAGCTACAACTGCAATCAGCAATGGTCCCATATACCTATTAGCTTCTCTCAACTTTGAGGTATTTTATTAGTTGTTTATTTTAATATTTTGTCTTTGTACAGAAAGTTCAAAAAACATTTTTCTTCTTCAAACTGCACTTGAAACACCAGCTGAGAAAAATCACTTGGAAAGTTTGCCACATGGCTTGTTATTCCTTAGCCAAATGTTCAGACTCTGGTAAATGGCTTGCTTCCTTGGATTTGACAGTGTTATTGACAGCTTGCTCATATGTTCAGTCATGATTGTGCATGTATTTCAATGATGTAATATGAATAAACTGTAAAAATATCAAGATACATATGAAAAATTTCTTCTTTCAACATTCTTTATAATAGATAAATGTATATCAACAATACCTAACAGAAATTATTTGCTGGAGGTTAAAATATGACTTGAACAGAATAGTGATGCAAACTCTTGTTATTGTATATTTTACATGAATATACTTGTTCCTTAACTACTAAGAACGTAATCCATCTCTAAAATAGATATGGCCCCAGTGCTCACTCTGGTTACTAAGACCAGCTACTTGCCACCACAAGGTCATACATAATGAAAGGAAAATGATTGATGAGGTGAGATATCTTCAATATACTATATAAAAGTACTAAGTAGTGATTTTATTTACTTAAAATTATCAAGGTTCACAATCAGGATTTTTTGATGGTTTTAACAGAAAAAAAGAAGGCAAAAAAAAGTAATTTCCCTGATTTGTAGATGTTCCTTAGTTCTGTCATATACCTCTTCTGCTGTTTCTATTCTCCAGACTGCTTAAGCAGTGGTTGCCAGTTATAAGTAAGTTCAATAACACTTAACCAGCTGAGCTTCCAACTGATTTTCAAATATTTTGAAAATATTTTGAAAAATATTGAAAATTTTGAAAATATTCAAATATTTTGAAAGTCTCACTTGGAGTCCTTGTTTTGTTGCATATAACATGTCAAAAAAAGAAAAATTATCAAACCAGTCTTTACTGATCAATTAACTGATTTTAAATCCATATTCAATACTGAGTAACAGACCAGAAGAATTAAATCTTCTATAAGTCTACTTCGGAGTTTGCCATGGATGACAGCAATTCACTTCAAACAGCAGATTCAGCCATTCCTTGCCATTTATGCTAAATTTGTCAAGACAAGTATTGTCCATCATTGTTGGTGCTGTTCTTCCCTTTTAACAAGCTGGACTGAATCCAGAAATTATTCCATGTGAGGAACTACTCACAACCATTGTAAGGTGCTAATAACGTCTCCTTTTAGAGAAAACAATACATCATCCGTGACAGGGGAATGAAGGTTTCTTATATTAATATTTCCAAACACTGGGTCCATTTATTGCATGTTAAATATTAACATATAATATATATGTAATAATTTCAGATTTACTCCTGCCGCCCCTGAAAATAAAAGGGAAAACAAAGAAAGAATGTCCATCTTACAGGTCTCTAGTATCTAACTACTATTTTTCTTTCTCTAGATGTAGTGGTCATAAACTTTGCCTTCAAATCAGAAACTTATCAGAAACATCAGCCCTGAAAATTCTTTCTTGAGTCTCCAGGCTATATAATCTGATACCTAAAGCTGTTTGAAATTGTTTGCCAGAGATGAGAGCTGTGGTGCTGTTGATGATCCCTGTCTTCGAAAGCTTTTCAAGATAATGGTCAGGTTCAACTTTTGCTAGGGCTGCCTGTGAACTTTGGGTATAATCTTTTTAAAGCTCCAACTAAACTCACCAAGCTTTGCTAGATTTTCCTTCCCACAACTTTTTTTTTCTTGCATTTGAAAAGCTTTGACAGTCTGTTGAAGACATTGCAGAGACTTTTTCCATTACATTCTCCTCTGACAGAGGAGAGAACCAGAAAGTGCCAAAAGCATTAAAAAAAATTTGAAAAATATTTTGATTATTTTTCCAGTATATTCCAGTACATACTTTTGTTTTGCCAGATTGGCAGATTTTGCTTAGTTTTGCCAGTCTTAGGTCCTGATAAGAACCCGTCGGATGATCCATGTTCTGAGGCCATATCTATTCCATTTTAAATAGATACATTCAAATAAAGATCAGTGTATTTGACATTCAAGTCAGCCACTGCACCTCACTCCAATTTTTTAAAAATGAAAACTGAAATGAAAAATGATCTGTTTCTTCTCCATATGGATGTGAGCCTATAGTGTATTTCTAGACAGACATAAAGTCTACGACAGCCATGCCAAAAGTAGACATCATAAACTGCTCCCCCGTGGGGCACTGGTGTGTTCTACCAGCAAGGTCCTACAGACTGCTTTAGCACCACCACAGACGGTCTGTTATATGACTATTTAAACATTTCTCAGATCAACCTGCCTATTTACACGGAGGTGATCAGAAGCAGGTGCCTCTCCCAGGAATCCATGTCGGTCCAGCCAATGCTGTGGCCAACATAGGTCTGTCTTTGCTCTTTCTTGCCCCTTATAACTTTTTCTGTTGTTTGATTCTTATTGCGTCTACAGTTTTCTTGGTAATCTCTTAGCTCACATTTTGTTCATGAAATTCCTCAAGACACTAAGTTCAGATCTGGCTGAGTGCTTTTGGCAGTAGCTGTCATTAACTGAAGATAAAATATACCTGACACTACACCTAGCAGTAGAGTGCACATCCACTGACTTTGACCAGAAAAAAAAAAAAAAAAAAAAAAAAAAAAAAAGAAAAACCCCCCTTTTTTTGCATATCTTTCAGCATAACAATAATACTGAAGAATAAATAAATAAATAAATAAAATAGACCAAAGTAAAGCAAATGTGCTGAAATATTCATATGGGTAGACAATATACATCTAGGAAATGTTATAATTTTGGGGAGGTCAGATTTCCTTTAAAATTTAGCTCTGAAATTTCATCATAAGAGATTATGAAAAACAATACATGGATGTTGATACTGGTCAGGAGATAAAGCTGAGAAATTTTATTCTGCATGAATGTATTCCAATACCATTGATATTATTTCTCTCATACAAACTTAGGGTACTAAATCAGTTTTAAAAATCATAAGGCTGTTACAGTAGAGGGTTGGGAAAACGGTCTTATGACTCCTATTAATTGTAATGTAAGTAACCAGAGAGGCAAACTTGCCCTTTTTGTGTTTTTCTTCAACCAGTTCCATAATCAAAAAAAAAAAAGTCTGATTTGTCTAAGTTGAGTATATGTTTTGAAATGGAAAGATAGGTAGGAGATATGGCTAAATTTAGGGTCTGACTTTCTGTGTAACTGCAGTAGAAGAAACTAATCCGGTGAGAAAAGGGATTGGGTTGTAGAATATACTTTAGAATAAATTAAAATTGAAATTTTCTATGTGTTTGCAATATGGATACTGTAGTAAGTTTCTAAACGTACTTTTCAAATATGTGTGTCAGCATTTTCAACCAATATTGATGGAAATACACACAATGCATTTAAACTCTATTAGTTACAATTCAGTTTTTATTCCACAGCACTTGTCCAGAGCATATTGTGAAATCCATATGGAAAACAGACTTTCAGTGCATAAAAAAATTAGTCATGAAATCTCTTAAACATTTACAGTAGATAAGCATTGCATCTGCTGTTTCAGAACTCAATGGAAGAAAATCCCAGATTTCTCTTTTAATTTCCATCCCATTAAATTCCCACAGTTTTATATTTGATGTCATGCTGATGAAACAGAAAGCAATAAAGCCAAACAAAAACAGAAGAAACGTGTCTTTGTAACCATAAAAAATTCTTGAGCAAAGTATACTCCACGCACACATTGCCAGTAGTGTTCAATGATGCGATAAACGCGTCTTAATGCATTCAAATCTAAAGCATTCAAAGTCTATAATAGAACTATTCCATGGCGGATAATATTCATTTCATTGGGCCCAAATGATCTATGGAGGAATGCCACTTGTCTTACTCATGACACTTCATTATTTCTGTATATGCTACTAATTGCTTACAAATCTTATAAAAATATCCTTGGAGAGTGTTCAAACATTTATAGCCTGTTTAATTCATAAAGAAATTATGCTCTAAATATTCTGTTTTTCTGCAGAGTCTACCAGTAATAGAGTTTAAACTTATCACTTCATTCCCAGGAGGTGCAAGTCCCAAAAAATAATACAATTCTCTAGAAGATGGATACAGTGCTCCTAAATAAGCTAGAATCTCCAAGGCTTAAGAAAAGCAGAACATACAAAAAATACTTCTTACCTGAACATATCTAAGTCGATTCTAATATTTTTTTTTTCTACATAACGTGGACATAATGTATAACTGTATTAAAATGCTGTATTTGTTTTCAGTGCAGCTATATCTCTCATGCATAGTCCTTACAGTTGCTTTTCTATATCAATCAATTTTGGTTTGCAAAGCATAATGAGATTCAATTATATTAACTAACATCTAAAGAGGAAAAACAAATGTCCTTGGAATAATCTTTTTTTATGTTTTTAAAAGGGATAACAAAATAAAACTAGTCCCATGTTCCTAGGAAGCACAGAAAGATCAGAGATGAGGCAGGTAAGAGAATATGATTATTTTTCTTTAATTATATTTTTATACGGATAAACATGAATAAAATGGTGAGGATTCTGCAGGAAATTGATATGGGTTATGTCACGACAGAATTAAAAAAGAAAAATAATTCTCATATAATTTTCTCAATAAAATTTTCTCAAATTTTTTTTTGTCTTTTACTTTTTCAGATTTAAACTAAGCCATGGTCTGAAAGAGATTGAGCTATGGAACTAAATCGTTGCTGAGCTGGGAGATAGCCCACTGAAGTATGGATATAACCAATGAAATTTGACTTTTGAATATGAGAAGAAAACAAGACATATTTGTTATCTTCTAAGGTTCTATATGCAATTGAAAGGAATTGTAATTATAGTTCTGTAATAGAATTATTGCAGGAAAACTCTGCCAGAGACACAGATCACCTTGGAAACATAGTTGTCTTGTGGATTTAGCTCACGTCATTTCTATAAAACTGAAATAAAAAGATATGAGCAAAAAAAAAAAATCTAGCTAGTAAAACCATGTTTATTCAGGGGGTTTTACTATTACAAATGTATCAGCAAAGGATAAAGGGAAAAAGAATAGTCTTTGTGATATAGTTTGAAAAAACTGTGCTATAGACCAAACTTGATACTACAGATTGTGTTTTAGGCCTTGGAGAAAAAGTAAAAGTTTCTTAGCAAAAATGATTTGAGGTAGCCAAACCAGCTTGCTCTGTAATCTAAGTGAGAGCTCACACCTACAGAAACATGTCTGTCCTATTTCATTTATATTGGTTTTCTAAATGAAATAAGCTCTACGGGCAAAAAGTTATTTTTTACTTTCATTTTGGTGGCTTAATTCCATCTACCTTAAGGTATTGTTTGGTCATATGAAAGGTGGACATGATAGATGCTTCTAGTACAAAAGAACTCTTAATATTTTTCACATTGTATTTGAGTAGAACCTCTATAAATGTGTGTGGATAGTGTTTACAATAGTATTTTTCTTTCCTTTTCAGAAGTTAGTATGTTTTTGCCTTGTGAGTGCTTGTTATTTTTTTAATCAGATAAGAATGTTTAGATTAAAGGAAAAAAAGAAAGAGAAAGGGAAGCGTCTAATATATGTTTTATTGCTAATCATGCTTTAAAATCAATGCTTTTATGAATAAAAGATAGTCAGAAAATAAATTATGAATATAGTATATGATTTGTCCTAAGGGAGATTTTACAATCCTAGCAAGGATTAGTTCAGATTCATTTGCTCATGCAGGAAGCCAGACACACAATAAATCTGACTGAGATATATCTTGTATGGGCATACATACCTTTAAATGAAAATACTGCTTTCCTAGATTTCTATTTCAGAGACTTCCAAGAGTGAAATTTCTAAATTAAAGAGGATCATTAGATGTAAAGGTAGCAAATTCAAATCTGATAAACAATTATGATTTTGTAATACACAATTAGATTTTGAGTTAATTTGCTAAAAGATCAATAATTTAGCAAAATTCAGGGAAAAAAGTATTTTTTTCCACAAATCCTAAGCAATAATTAATTCTAGTAATTAATGTTAACAAAAAGTTGAGAAGAGGTTAATCTGCATGCCGCAGAAGTATAATTCAATATCTCTTGGATTGTAAACCTGAAAATGAGACAAAATGATCATTCTGTAAGAATGTAAATTTCTAAATTACTTTACCGCACCCCATCCAAAACAGTACTAGCAAGAGTCAAAAGACATACAAAAAGAAAGCATTCAAGAAAAAGGAAAAAGTCCTGCTATGTAAGATTCACAATACATTCCTAAAACACACCAGAATTTCAGTCAGAGATTGTGGTTAAGAGAAGTGAGTGCTGAGAAGTGCCAGGTGACAAGGTGATGATGTGATTATTGATAAAAGTGGCTTTGATGTAAAAAAAAGCCCGAGAAATGACACTGCATAAGTGTTCATATTCTCAAGTCTGCTCATGTCCTCCTTCAAAACATCATTTCCAAGCTCACAATGCTCTTTGAATATTTCTTTTTTCAGGCTTTAAGTTTTCATGCAGAGGTAAATGCAGAATTCTAAATGTTATACTGAGCACAAATTGATCTAGATTTTCTCTCCCCTGCTCCCCTGGCACATCCAGAAGCACATGAAATTATATTACTGGTGGAAAACACTTCAATAAAAGAAAAATGAACTATATGTCAAAATAGATTACTATACAGTGGAAACCAATAGATAAGCTACAAGTTCTGACTGGGCCACATCTAGTGGCGCCTAACCACAGAATCAAGACATACACAGTAGGGCCAAATATGAAGTAAAAAATAAATATCTGACCTTGTTAGAAGATGCATGATTGAAACCCAAGGGCAAAATAAATCCAATAATGACCAATTACATGACCAGAAAAAGAAATAATGTTAGACTTCTCTCTGGTAAATTTCATAAAGCAGCCTAAACACATTCATTTTCAGTGAAGTAGGAAGAGCTAATCTGTAATTAAAGCTTTACAAAAATTATGACTCTCTATATGAGAGAATGTGTAGCCTGAAAGCCCTGACAAACTAATGCAAGGTCAAAGTAAGAGAGACAAGTAGTTCTGTTAACACAACAAAGGAGCACATATCAAAGCAATCTCTGGAACAATTACAGCAACTAAGATGCTACATGTCAAAAATGAACAGCCATGCAAAGCAGTGAAAAAAAGTCTTAGGTTTATGCAGACAAGAAAAAACAAAATTTCCCTATCATCCTGCTGATCAGCAGTGTAGCTGATACATGCTCAGCAAGTGAATGGAATTCATTCCTGAAATTTCCTGAACGTGTGATGTAGGGGAATAAAAAAAAAAAAAGACTTCAAAGGTAAATGGCATTCCACAGACCAAATCCGTATCTGTCTGTCTATGATACCGATGAACGCTAAATGGAAATGGGGTGATTTGATATGCTACTCCTGGGATTAGTTCTGCTAGCAATACTGTGCTGTCCTGTAATGTTAGCTGTGTTGCAGCATGATCCAGCTTCCTTGTGAGCAGCAGGGGTCTTTCCTTCCACTGAAATGGTAAATGAATCGCCTTCTTAGTAAGAAAGGAAGTGTGAGGGAAATGACAAACCGAATATTGAAGGGCATTCATTATCACTGTTTTCAGCCTAGCACAGTGTACAGAGTGGTTGCCTGGCCCCATCATCAACCTGAGATGGAAACCACAGCACAGTAAATCTCACCTTCAATCTTTCCTTGCTTGGAAATAGAATACTTTGCTCAGAGAGCTGCTAGAGATTCCATTCACACTTAAGATCTTGTACTGCCATCCCTAATGACAGCTCAGCAACATACAGAGTTATAGAAATTAGGAACAAAGGATACTCTTAGAGGGAGTTTGCTAGTAACTGTCTCTCTTCTGGAGGCAAGTTCATCATAGCATCTTTATTTCTGTAGGCTAGAAGGAAAAAAATAACAATTCATAGATTCCATAAGTCCTATGTCTTCAAAAACATGTCCAAGTAAAATAAAAGCTTATAAGATAGCATTTCTTTTTTTTATAAACATTTTAGATACAAATACTTTAATACATTCAATTTTTATAAAATACCCAAAATACTAATCCATATTAAAAACAGCTTGCTACCTTCTAGAAGTGAAGCTTCATCTAGCTTCATTTCTCTAAATAACTGATCTGTATTTCCATTTGTTAAAAAGAAAGAAAAAAATCTCTTTTCATTGTAGCTTCGAGGTAGAGAGCCTATAAGTGTAAATTAGTAGAGGTGAAATTCTAAATATTTTAACCAACTTCATGCAAACAGGTGTTATTAGCTCTAGGGCTGATCCAAAGATTCAGTGATGGCAATATGGTTCTGCTCTGAAGAGACTTCTGGTGGCTTCTTAGAGGAAATGACCACTTCATAAAGATACTCTTTAACACTGTAATTATTATTTTTATCCTCTAATTTGAACATAGTTTATTAAAACAAGTTGGGATGTGTGATCACAATTTTCATGGCCATTCCTTTGCCTGCAGCATCACTCTGTAGAATATTCATAATACAGAAAATAGAGTTAGAATAATTTAGTGTTCCTCATAAATAATAAATTATATAATAACTTCTTATTCACACATCTCTTGTTAAAATATACAGCAGAATCTTGTTTTGGTATATTGTTTGTCATTTCATAATGAAACTGCTAGAATTTCTGTGGGCTTAAAAGTGAGGAATCTCTACTACTAATCTTAGTGGTTTTGGCCATGTTTAGCACATTTAGTTTATTCCAATCTGGATCCTGCTGGATTTTACCATCAACAGCTCCATTGTCTTCCTGGAGAATCTGCTATATGTATGTATGCATGTGTATGCATGTGAGTATGTAAATTCCCTAAGGCTTTTTTGTTTATTTTATTCTTCATTCACTAATTTCTAGTTTCATGTAAAATGCCTTATATAGTAAATGAATATTTTCCTTCTTCTTCTGGTGCTTAACTTCATATCCACCTGAAGCACTGAAGTTCCTAAGGTCTGTGAAGAACCCAAGTACTTTCCAAATAGTGACTTCTGTCAGAATATCATGAACATGAAAATAGTGACAGTCAATCTTCTGAAATTATTTATGATTCTTCTGCAGGAGAAGGCCATCTTCCTCTTATTCCACTGTCTCATTTCACTTATCCCATACTATTTTCTGTTCCCCTCTGACAGCCAAGAGCATATTGGATCCAGCTGCCTGTTAATGCCTATCCCTCATTATTGGCACAGCAATTACTGAAGTAAAATGAGCTTCCTCTAGCAGTGGAAGAATTGATATCAGATAAGAATTAGAAACACTTTTCTTCCCTTTCTGTCATGGATTCTTTTGTGGACAATTAATACTCTTCAAGCTGCCTTTGTAGAGAAGCCCTTAGCAGAAGGACAGTGGACAAGTTTAAGGCTTTTCAAGGCAAAAATCTCATTTGTTTTGTTCTGTTAACGTGTTCCCAAATTCTTCCAGTGGTACTCTGTTCTCTTTACTGTGTAACCACATCTTTATTGATGTTTTTGGAAAAGGAATGATGCTGTGAAATATATATGTACACAGTGGGAGGTAATGATTCGTTACACGTATGGCATATGCATGTGAGTAGGAGCCATGTGGACACTCAGAGAGTCCACAAAGAAAAAGCAAAAAAAGAAACTTATCTGGGAAAATGATTTCAAATGGCATTTACACATTTGGGATTGCTAAGATTAACAGTGTGAACATTAGGCATGTTGCCTAAAGATGAAATTTCCAGTGATACACATGTAGATCCTGATATTAATAAATTCAGGGTCTTATTTAGCAGAAAAAAAAAGCATAGAAATGTACAAAAATATTTTTGTTATAGAGTACCTTAAAAGTAATTCCTTAAAAATAGTAATACAAGACTCCTACTACAAGACAAGAACCATATCTTTATTAAGTCCTTTGTTAATTTAGCAAATCTCAGTTTAATCAAATGGGGATATTATCCCCAGGAAGTCCATCAGAATTTGAAAGATTATCTAATTACAATTTGGCGAAACTTAAGAGCAAGGATGACTGACTAACGAAAAATGTTTCCGAGAGCCTTGCAGGGGCTGGGAGGAAGTGTAAGAAAGATGGAGAGCAGCACTTTCTCTTATGGGTGAGTGAGGAGATTTATACCTGTCCTTAAAATTAGAGGTGAGCGAAATCATGAGCCCTACTGTAAGGTTTGGACCTACTTACTTTTCTTTCTTCTTTTCTTCTTTTCTTCTACATCTCTCTTCCTGTCTTGCTATTTGAAGAATTTATATTTATATGAAAAAGGTTTTGAGAAGAGGAGAATTGTTTGTAGTGCATCTACTACAACTTCATCTGAAAGGAATCCAAGCCTGTGTTCTGGCACTGTGCCAGTGTCCAACCAACACTGTAAACCACAGCACAGTAAGTGAGGACATTTGGGGAATTCTCTGCAAAAATGCTTTCCAATTCTTAACTTAAACGCTAATGTGGATATACTTGGGACATCTTAGAGTCATGAAAATGAATTTATTTTTGACATCTATTGCTAGCATTAGACATAATAACCCATGCTGTTTATGATTCTAAAACTCACAACTTTCAAGATTTTATTTAAAATGACATTCAGCCAAGGGAAAAATAGCAAGGGTTTTTGTCACCAGCATGACTAGCTCTGAAAGAGATGAGGCAGTTCCCAGTAAAAGGGACATGAGATTTTTGCTTAGCCTCTTGAGAAGTAACCAGGATGCTCTATAAGGTATGATGAAATCTTTCTGTATTTATGTAAGAGGGAGAAAATGGCACCCATGTTTCTGTCACATTTGAAATGTCACATACTAGAGACTAGATAGAGATATATAGATGAGATAAGAGACTATAGATGAAGAAGCACATGAGTTTTAGCCATTATCCTTACAGATTATAACTGCTTGAGTTTCCATTATACTTAATTTGGAGAGGATATCAATTTTTGTGTTCAGAAACTCCTGAGTTATTGTGTTCAGCAGCAAGAGAGAAGAGGAGGGCTTTCTGTAATGCATAATGGAGCTCTATACTAAAACTGGGAGCTTCAAAGTACCCCAATACTACATCTAAGCACCTTGCACCCTCCCTTAGCTACAGTCAAGGCAAGTATGGCATGTGTACCATAAAAAGGCTCTATCAATATTTTTTTTAATGTTATCCAAACCACAACAAATCAAGACCAAAAATCATATTCATTTTCTGCTGGGTACACAGTCATAATCATCTGTCTATCATTTATGGCAGAAAGGATTGCCTAATCAAATGTTCCCTGATTGATTGGCCAGAGAGAGAAGGAAATTCCTGCTAATTTGGTTTTTTTTTCTAAATTTATTCCTTTAGTCTTGACATGTTTTGTGCTGTGAGATACGAGATTATTCCTACAACAGTTTTTGTAAGCTTCAGATAGAACATATCAGACTAATTTTAGTTGGTCTTTGGGCTAGAGATAGCAAATTAATATAGGGAAAATATCTTTTGTAACATTTAGATAGTAAATATCCAGAGAAGTCTGCAAAAAGGGATTCTTCTAGACTAGAAGGAGAAAGAAAATTAGAAAAATAGTGTGACCTGAATGCAATAAAATAAAAAATAAAATATAGACAGAATGAGAAATAAAAATAAAAAAGGAGGCAGGGTAAAATTGTCACATTTTAAATTGGACAATTTAAAACGTTAGCAGTTCCACAAAAATGTTATAATTATTAAACATAACTATAATCTTTGATTGACAAAGAAAACTAATAGGAGTTCATTATTCACTAGATGTACAGATTAGATGTAGAGTCTTTGGCCGTCTACCTCTGTTAGTAAGGAAGATTGTAAAACTAAATCCATATGCATTAAGTTTAGAAATCTGATGCTTTCCATGACATAATACCTGGTCTTTTTATTTTATTTCTTATTACTGAGTCTATCTTAACCTAAAGTCACAATGCATTTTCTGTATATTACATAATACGGCTGTAGTAAATATAGTATTTATTGAGGATGAAAGTGAAGATGCAGATATAGCAGGTGCTATAATGCTAACAGAAAAAGGGATATTTGTGGCAAATATTACATTCAGATATAATCAAACGTCTGCAGTATGACAGGAAATGAGCTTGTTGATTAAGCTCACAAAACACATTCTTCTTCTGCGTGACCCGATTTTACATCATTGTAAAGCCTTTGCCATGCTACAACTCTCTAAATCTTCTGCTAGCATTTTAAAATCTGAGTGACCAGTGCATCCAGTCTGTGGCATCACACATGACTCACAGGAGGCCTTATCCTTCTCAGGTGCAGCAGTGATCAAATCTGAGTTAAGAGTAAAGTAGGATACCTTTCAGTCCAGGTAGCCTATCATATTTTGGAGTTCACCTGCCCCATGATCACAGAATCATAGAATGGCTAGGGTTGGAAGGGACCTCTAGAGGTCATCTAGTCCAATTCCCCTGCACACGCAGGGTCACCTACAGCATGTGGCACAGGATTGTGCCCTAGCAGATTTTGAAGATCTCCAGAGAAAGGGACTCCACCACCTCTCTGGGCAGCCTGTTCCAGTGCTCTGTCACCCTCACTGTTAAGAAATTCTTTCTCAAGTTCCTGTGGAACTTTTGGTGCCTCAATTTGTGGCCGTTTCCTCTAGTTCTATCACTGGCCACCACTGAGAAGAGGCCAGCCCCATCCTCCTCACTCCCTGTCTTGAGATATTTATATACATTGATCAGATCCCCTCTCAGTCTTCTCCAGGCTGAAGAGGCCCAGCTCTATCAGCCTTTGCTCATAGGGCAGATGTTCCAGGCCCCTAATCATCTTCGTAGCCCTGCGCTGGACTCTCTCTAGCAGCTCCACTGCACTGGGGAGTGCTCTGCACTGGGGAGCCCAGAAATGGACACAGTACTCGAGGTGCGGCCTCACCAGGGCTGAGTAGAGGGGCAGAATCACCTCCCTCGACCTGCTGGAGACGCTCTGCTTAATGCAACCCAAGATCCCATTGGCC
>PTEX01000328.1:623426-646675 GCA_003342815.1 Eudromia elegans
GCCCAGCTGTCCAGTCTGTCCAGGTCCCTCTGGATGGCAGCACAGCCCTCAGGGCTATCAGCTVYTCCTCYCARYTTRGYVTCATCAGCAAACTTGCTGAGGGAGCACTCCATCCCTTCATCCAGGTCATTAATGAATAAGTTTAACAGGACCCGACCAAGGACTGACCTTGGCACACCACTAACCACAGGCCTCCAGCAGGTCTCTGCGCCACTGATCACCACCTTCTGAGCCCTGTCATTCAGCCAATTCCTAATCTACCTCACTGTCCACCCATCTAATCCACATTTCTGGAGCTTGCCCAAGAGGATGCTGTGAGGGACGGTGTCAAAAGCCTTGCTGAAATCCAGAGAGATGACATCCACCGCTCTGCCCTCATCTATGCAGCCAGTCACCCCATCATAGAAGGCTATCAGGTTAGTCAAGCATGATTTCCCCTTGGTGAACCCATGCTGGCTACTCCTGAGCACCTTCTCCTCCATGTGCCTGGAGACAGCAGCCAGGACGAGCTGCTCCATCACCTTTCCAGGGACAGAGGTCAGTCTTACCGGCCTGTAGTTGCCCAGGTCCTCCTTCTTGCCTTTTTATTGCCTTTTTGTATAGAAAGCTTTGTACAAGCCAGAAGGAAACTCAATCTCTGAAATTCAGGTCCTGGTAAGACTACCTCTATCTGTTGCAAAATTCTCTGCAATAAACAAAAGAAAGAGCACAGAGAAATCTAAACCAAAAATTATGTTATTTTTTGTTGATCTCGAGAGCAACAGAAAGCTGCAGCCAACCGGACTGATGGGAAGGCTCTGAGCAGGTTAGGCATTAACATTATTGTTCTAGAGTAAAACAGAGAATCAACCTGCCAGTAATCATTTTTTTTTTCTCTTTTTTCTTTGTTTCTTCGGAAGCTGTTTTACTAAGGTGTTATAAAACAGCAGCTTTAAGCTTGTAAGAATATTTTAGACAAATTAGTGACAACAAGAATACTAATATAGTTACATTCATCTATATAAAAACATACACACATACATCTCCGCTTCCTCTGCCCTTTATCGACAGAGATAAATGATCTTCATTTCTCCTGAAAACAGGCAGACCTTTCTCTTCTTCCCCCCATTTTCCACTTCAGGATTTTCCTCTCATTTCCTATTGCAGCTCTGACTGGTTATATAGCCCTTCCATACAATACACATATTACATGTCACGCTGAAGGAGCCTGGATTGAAAGTTAGATTGAGGAAATTAAAACATTTGTCAAAGGAGTGAGTTATCTGACATTATATCATCAGTATTTTGCAGATGAGGTTTACAGATTAATCATACTTTTTTTTTTTTTTTAAGTGAAAACGACAGGTATGTTACTCAAAAAAAAAATGCCTTTTGTTCTACTAAAATTTTAAATGAGAGAACTTTTTTTTCTTACTTTTTTAAGATAATTTTATTGAGTCCATTTTTTTCCTTCTGTTTTATCTCTGCATTGGATTTACATGATCAGCTAAATTTGCTTTTAGTATGTCTTATCTTGATGACTTGCTTAAAATTCCACTTTCAAATTGTTTTCACAAATGTTTCAATCCAATTGGCTTTACCCAAGTATTCTTTGATGAGCATCAGGGTCAACCTGATGGTCTCCATCAACTGTTCACACAGCTGAAGGAAAGACAGAGACTGGGAAAAGGAGAAGTTGCCTGTTTTAAAGAGAGAAATTCTGATTGTACAGCACTTTGACTTGTTATTATTTAAGACAGTAGGAGTTTTGCTGCTGATTTCAGTGCCTATTGGTTTACAGTTTATGAATTTAATGAATTTAATAAAGAGCTTTTCTTTTTAATTCCACCTTGTATTATTCAAAAGGGAAATCAGTCTAGCTCAGTCACTTTTAGAATAAATACAATAGTAAGCTGTGGAAATGTACATATTTAACCTTTGAACTCTCTCTGAAAACCATTATACTATTCTTCCCAGTATCATCATCAAAGGGCTCCCTTTTTCCTTTGATTTCAGTAAGAATTGGAGAAATCAGCATCATAAAAAAAGAAATCTTACTATTTTATTACACTGCACTTCAATAATAAAGAAATTATAGAATTTATGCCTTGTTGATAATGAGTTAAATTTAAAATGTACCCAAGCCTCAGATTATGACTAGACAATCATTTCCATGTGCAATGTGGGAATCTTCCAAGTACTTTTATCCAGTCTTCTAAACATATATTGTAATGAGTTCACACAATGAAAATATTTTTTTTCCTACTGTGTTCCTCCGTTCTGAAATCAAAGGCATTCAGCCATTAATTTCACTGTTTAGAAGACAAATGAAAAATTATACATTCACTAGGCATTTGAGATAACAGTCAATGACCTTATAACTATGTATATTACAAAAATCTACAAATATACAGCATGTATATAATATGTACATATATGAGTTTATGCATATATATACTTAATTTATCTATGCACCAATGTTATTTTCAAGTATTTGGATTTAATTAAGGATTTACTGCCCAAATCTTGGCTATTAGTTCTGCCTTCTTGATTGTAGGTAGCTATCAGCTACCCAGTTTCGTATTGTCAGCAAACTTGCTGAGGGAGCTCTCCATCCCTTCATCCAGGTCATTAATGAATAAGTTTAACAGGACCTGACCAAGGACTGACCCCTGGGGGACACCACTAACCACAGGCCTCCAGCTGAACTCGGCACCACTGATTACCACTCTCTGGGCCCTGTCATTCAGCCAGTTCCTAATCCACCTCATCTATGAGGTGAGCCAGTTCCTCATCCACCTGAGTGGACACTCATCTATGCCACTCTTCTGGAGCTTGCCCAGGAGGATGCTGTGAGGGATGGTGTCAAAAGCCTTACTGAAGTCCAGATAGATGACATCCACCRCTCTGCCCTCATCTATCCATCTAGTCACCCCATCGTAGAAGGCTATCAGGTTAGTCAAGCATTATCTCCTCTTGGTGAACCCATGCTGGCTATTCCTGAGCACCTTCTTCTCCTCCAAATGAAAGCCCTGCAAACGCCTAGAATTGGACTGCATATCTCAGCATAGCAGATGTGAAGCTTCACCTTCTAGCAGAGGATCTGGTAATGACAAACTGATCATGATCTTGGAAGGCTATTTCATTCCCCCTCCTGAAGTACTGATACGTGCAAGGATTTCATACCACATGACTTGCTTTTGAGCTGCAACCAAAACACTTGTACATCAATGAGACTGTGTAGCTCCTGTCAAACGGTTTGATCTTTCGCTGCTGCTCTTGCTGCTTACTTTACCATTAGCTAAAAGGACGATGTGGGGAAGATAAAGTCAGACTCTTCTCATCTGTACACAGTTGTAGAATGAGACAGAGTGCACGTGGGAAGTTCCAGTTTGATATAAGGAAACCAAGGTACAAAGAGGTTACACAAACAGTGGAATGG
Organism: Eudromia elegans; assembly: GCA_003342815.1. Classification (NCBI taxonomy): domain Eukaryota; kingdom Metazoa; phylum Chordata; class Aves; order Tinamiformes; family Tinamidae; genus Eudromia; species Eudromia elegans. The sequence goes on from PTEX01000328.1 coordinate 626,848, forward strand.
GCTGACCAGAGAAGTCTATGATACGCAACTTATTCATATGAAAAAAAAAATCATGTAAAGCTGAAGGAATTAATATTAAGTTCTGAGGTTCCCCCTGTAATGCATATGCAGTGCATATTTGCACTACTGCAAAGTCAAAGTATAATTTAAAAAGTGTTCATACAGATGTCTCAAATTTTCAAAAGCAGTTTGAAATTTAATTTCATCTTCTTTTTATTTGCAGGAGTCATCAGTAAATTCAGGATTAGGAGACAATACCGCAAGACCTACCAAACTACTTGGATAGTTCACTCAGATGCAAGAATTGCTTCCTTCACTGTCCGAGGGGCTCAGAAAAGAGCACTTCAACAGGATGAGGCATTGCCCTTCATTAATTTTAAGTGAATGTACAATAAATCTTCATTATGTATCTAATGTATTCAAATGAAAAAGCCACAGTTAGATAGATCTAGATTTAGGAGACAGAAAGAATGGGATGGAAGTAGTATTCAGGCTAAAACCTATGGGCTTTATATAACTTCGTGGCTTTCGTTATAGAGGATCCTCAGGGCTCACTCCTGCAGAGTGCTGAGTTGCCTCACCTACCACTAACTTCAAAGCGAGTCTAAGGCACTCAGTGCCTCACAGAATAGAGCTTAAACCTGTCGACATGTTTAAACTCCAGACATTTATTTTTAATGAATAAAATAACATTCCCTTCTATCCTCTCCCCTTTCACTGGTGCTTTTCTACTTTCAGGACTGATTTAGAAAAGTGTTAAGTACAACGAACACTTACTCCTTTCCTTTTCCTGCACCAATTATTGCTGGCAGGCTCAGGGCCAAATGGTTCAGAGGATTTCTTTATCGTGTGGGTGGTCTTTATACTAAATTCAGCACTGCAGAACGTCAGGCACAGAAGAAGAAGAAAAGACAGGTCAAAAATAGTTTTTCACATTTTTCTAAATATAAATAAATATAAATCGATTTCTGCCTAGGAATCAAATAATTATCTTATAAAATTCAGCAACTTATTATCTATCCCTGACTTGTATCATTTACCTTCATCATAGTGGTGAGTTGTGAATGTCAGCTGCAGAGGAGTTTCTTTTTTAGGGCAAAATGAATTTATTTTCTGCATTGGTTAAGACAGTAGTTTCAATAGCTACCTTTAGTTTCAGTAGTACAGCTATACATGAAGATACCTGATATTATGCAAGATTAATTTCATGCATGTAGATCTACTGGCATCACTACACCTACTACATGTCTACTGTGGTATGGTACATGTAGTATGTCTACTATATCACTACTGGCAAGATGAATGCTTAGGAGAAGGACTAAAGTGCTGTGAATGGCTTAAATAGAAAGGTCAGAAAATTGTTTCTGCACCTTTATTGAAATTTTTGCTTATTTACAATAGGTCAAGCCTGACTCACACATATCTTGCAGTCCCACATGTACAAACAGAATCTTGTTGCAAGAATCTTCTAGAAGATTCTAGAAGTAGTGGGAAGTACAGTGACCTTCCTCGGTGCACAAAAGCAAATTTCATCTAACATGATGCAAAAGATACATAAACTGATATGAACCAGCTGATATATCCTTCCAAGGTTTTGCTCCCACATTCCTCTAGAATGAAACTTGTCTTTGCATTTTTGTGTCTTGCTTAGGACACAAGATTTTGAGGCCCTCATAGTCCTGTTTTTTAATGTCTTTATGAACCTCGGTCAGTTTGCTAATATGGTGCACCCTGTGCACAAGTCGAAGGAAAGGGATAACATCAAACAGAAATACCTGTTTCAGCAGCAGTGCAATTTAAGTCTGCTATAAAAGTAATGGCCTCAGGTGGGTGGTGAGATTTTACTTTGGACAGACAGTGGGTGAAAGATCAGATAGAACTAAAGAGAACGGTACATACGATTATTCTGTGGAACAAATCTATCTTTCTGATCTTGAACCAGTCATCTAAATTAGATTTTTGTACAGGACTTCTGCACTTAAAAATATCTCATTTCCTTTTAACCTTCTATCAGGTGGTGACCAAGGCATTCTCTGGCATAGAAAATGATATGATGATTTGATTCCCCATCAGAGTCAGGAGGGTTAGCATTAGGAAACAGAGCTATCTTAAGTAAAGTCATTCAGCCTCTGGGATTTTACACAAACGTTTGTCACGAGTTGCTTCCACTCAGTCTCTTAGAGGGGGATTTTGAGCTCTAGCACTCTACAGCCTAACAAAAGCCATAAACCAATGCACAAGGGGTGACATACAACCTTTTAAGTTGCATACACTTCTACTTAGTGCTTTGTATTGGCCAGAACTAGCTCTGCTCAGTGTGCATTGGACGTTTTTGGTAGGTTTTTAATTTTGTTTGTTTTTATTAAGTTTTCTACCCTGAGACTTTTAACACTTACTATGCCTTACGTGCAGCATTCAGAAACTCTAGTGCATTTTCACTACAGCATAGTAGGAACATAAATGTAGGTGAACAAACAATTAATGTACAAGTCCAAGAAACCTTTGTTTTTAACAGTCACCCACCTTCTGTGCCTCAGCACACCATGCAATGGAAACCATAGCAGATGCTGCGGTCTCTGCTGCATGCTGATAGAAAACGTTTCTTTGAACCAGGATTTGACCCTTACTGTGAGCTTATACAGGGAAAAGAAAGCACATCAGAGCATGTATATGTATGCGTTCTCCTATTAAAAAGTACAAATGCTGAATATTTACAGAACAGGAACAAAAGAGTAAATAAAACATTTCACTTTCTAAAATGCTCTTTATTTAAGGGAGAAAAGATTTTTTTCAATAAGGAGGTCCCCTACTTTGATGGCATTACTTTTCAGTAACAACATGTTGCATGACATTAAATTATAAAAGCTATAGTCATATTAGAATTGTGCCATAGCAGTGGCTGTGTGTATGGAGAAGATTATTTTCTCCATTCTCTGTTCTTTGATTGGGAAAGCTCCCTACCACATCACTTGTGCATTAGCAGCAGGGGTAGGGGCGGGGGAAACTCATTGCTTGCAAAAGGCTGGGAACAGTTACAACATTCCCACTGCCAGAACACTTTATTAGTATTCCTTGTCTTACAGTCTGGCAAGTGAAAAACTAGAGACTTGTCATCAATTAGAATGGTGATGATGAGGCAGCCTAAAATAGGCCAGTGAACAGGGTAAGTGCCCCTGTGGTTTGCCAATTACCTAAATTATTTGCAGTAGTTTTAGTGCACATCTGCAATGAATACAAATAGAAAGCACATGATGTCTGGAATGCAACATGTTTAAGATCAGCTTTGGTGTTAACAGAAGAAGGGAAACAACTGACATGTTTTAACTGCAATATTTCAGAAGAGGAGTTCTTGTTCCTATCTTCTTCCTCCCCACCATCACATACATAAAACAGACTCTGCTCTTTTGGGGAGCTCTGTTTTCGAGGATAAGCTTGACAGATGGAAGTAGAGTCCTACCAACCTGGCACTTGGTGTCACTAGTCAATATTGCCTATTCTCAGCAATGATTCCCAGTGAATGATCACTGAAATTGACTGGTGGGACTAAAGAAGGCAAACACCAGGGGAGTTCAGCTCAGCAAGGCTTTTCTCTACCAAGCAAATCTCACACTAGTCAAAAGGTGACAATGAGCAGAAGAATTGGACAGCTAAGTACTCTTGAATTCACCAAAATTATAAAGAACACTCTGGATAAGGATGGGAGGAGAGTGATCTTTTATTATATGCTCTCTCGAAAGTTTCTTAGAAAGCTTTCTGATATATTTCAATATGAAATCTTACAATGCCTCAAAAGAAAAAAAAAGCTTATACTCTTATAACAGTGAGCTTTTATTTTTATAGGTAAAACATTCTGACTATAACTGGCTTGGGGAATATGTAAACTGATCGTCCTCTCCTTGGTCTTCCTTTTCATATCTCCTTTTGTTTATATTCTTCCTGAGAAAACTGCAACGGCTTGTTAGTCACAGTTCTAGTCACAACTCTTCCATCAAACTGCAGTGATTTTTTTAAAGTTATTTATGAATTTTATGGGCAACTATTGTACTCTTCTCTAGTTATGTGCTGTTCCTAGAAGATTTATTGAAATATATACTTTATGAGGCCTGACAATCATCTATATTTTAAGTAAAGCATATTAAAAACAATAAAAATGGAGTATTACAATGAGACTTAAAACTCTATAACCCTCTCCCTCCCTCTTGGCTTCCATATAACTCTGTATTCATTATATATATCCATGTTTGGTTAAGAATACACAATATAAATGACATGATTCCTACCTCTTTCCGGGGTTGGAATCATGATCATCTAAGCAGTCTGTCTGTGATAGAATAAATTGGTAGTTTTCTATTTAATTTTCATTTTTATGCTCAGAACTTACCCAGAACACAATCTTAACTGATCTCCCTACAAAATCTAGATAATTTAGAAGAAGGAACTCAAAATGCCCCAAAACTAATCCTCTCTCCAGGGTAAGTGTTAGAATCAATAAATCAATAAATAAATAAGGGGCTAAAGATTCTTGTCCATGGGAATAAAGCAAGTACTAAGACCCCAAATCAGGAGGGTTTTGTGGTGGTTTTGGTTTTGGTGGTTTGGTTTTTTGGTTTTTTATGGATCTACTGTGCCTGCATTAGCAGTCTATAACTCCTAATGTGAAGTAAATATTTAAAGCATATACAAAATGCTTCAATGAATTAGCATTTGAAACAACCAAAATGATATCAAAATTCTTTAAGATAGAAGAATTCAATAGAAATATTGAAAAAGTGCAACAGTAAAAGTTCAAGATAATTTATTGAACAGTACATATGCCATTGTCATACAGCTAACATAAAATGGGCTGATTCACTTCATAGAATATCCAGTTTTGTTATTAAATTCCACAGTGATCGTTTTATTATGCTAATTGATAATCCACTGTGCTCCAAAGATTAAAGAAAAATGAAATTAAAGCTACAAAATCAAAGGGTAACAACTTTATAATGCCTCTTTAATTTAGTGAAATACAATTAAAATTGCACAGCAATAGAATTGACTATGAATACCAAGATGACTGTAATTGACAAAGTAAATGTTACAGAGCACGACTGCGTAGGAGCAAAAATAAATGTCAATAAACTTCAGTGCCACTGAGCTGTCTGAGTAGGTGCACTGAGCAGCAAAAGTCTAAAAGCCCTTGGGGATAGCCAAGAGCAGAGAACAGCATGATGAATGTTTATGAAATTGCTAATAGATAATATTGGAACAGTCTGATTTTATAGGCATGTGAGAAGCACTAGAAATGCAATGTGGACTGTAATTACAGTAGAAGCCTGACAGTGCATAAGAAAAATGCTCCATTGATTGGAATAATTTGAGCTGAACATACTGCAATTTGTAAAAACTTCAATGCTGGCAACATGCATTTAAAAAATGCTTCTTTATAGTCTATGATCTATGGAGAAGTTGGCCAGATTTTTGCATTAAGCTTTCTGAGGTTACTAGAAACGTATAGGGTACAATACTCTAATTCATATTTGATTTGGCCAGTAATTCAATAGCTCTTCTATGCTGAGCTACTTCTTAAAATAACATACTTTCATATATGAGTTCCTCTGATATCCTCTTACTGATTACATTCTGCCTGAAAGAGCTTCACCAATCTTATTTGTCTGTGGATCATGCTTTCATACTTCTTTTCTAGACTGCTGGGATCAATAAAGTGTTTCCAGTGAAGACTGCCAGTGCCAATCCTATCCTGTTCCTAGTAATCTGAAGGTGTTACGTTCTGCAGGCCTTGTGGCTATGGTGATAAATGAGTTGGTCATGGTCTGTGTCCCATGTGACATTCATATTTATCACAAAAATCATTAGCATAACTGGAACTGAGTTGCATTCCTGTTGACTGAGTAATGTAAGAAACTTTGTAGAAGAACTACACTTTCTAATGTCTATTTTCTCATTCCTAGGTGCAGAACAAATGAGACCAGAAAAGTATCACATTGAAGGTACCTTAGTTAAAGCCATTCTGTAAAAATAAAGGGGGAGTGTCATCTTTGTATCTGTCAACATATCACATTTTTGAAACAATGAATTCCCAGCAAAAGTGCATTTCCATATATCTGGGGAACTGTAATTTACAGTAGTAACTGTCTTCACAACCTGATGATTTTAAAATTGCACAGTAAAAATTGTATAAAGCTGTGCTGAGAAGCTTTCTCAAAAAAAAAAAAAAGCTTCTCAGCTCTTTTTTTTGTAAATCTAGAATATAGATTTCTATGTATGGACTAGGCAGCTAAGCTACCTTTACATGAACTTCTAGAAGGTGACTCGTTTCTTTTAAGGAAGACGCCTAAAATAAATCAGGTGGATTATGGCCCATATAGGACTAAAATTCCCAGTTATAGCTATCTATATTGTAAACATTCAACGTTAAAGCAGAGGAATCCTGTGCTCCTGGCTAGGAGATTAAAGGATATAATTATGTTCTCTCAACAGTTCTGTTTGAAAACAATTGAATTAATTTAATTTATTTACCTTCCATGTCAGCATAATTTTTATTCTTTTTTTTTTTTCCCCTTAAATATTACAGAAGGAGATGAAGAAACATTCTGAAAAAGCTCTGTGATTATATCCTGCCTCATATATGGGAAATCTAGATTCAAGTTTGTATTCTGGAAAAGAATCCCTACGTTATTGAAATAGGCCTTGTCTCGTGAATTAGTAGACTTTCCACTACCTGCAGTTCCTACAAATGCTCCAGTATTTGAATATGTCTTATAGAGAAGTGGCAGGCACAATGGCTATATTTTATACTATATGTTTATTTAAATATTGGAATCTCTATAGGATGTACTTTTAAAAGAAGAATCCAATAGTCGTTACCCAAAATGAACCAGAATACATGAATCTGTGAAAGAAGCTCTTAAAGTTGTCAATAATACTGGATTATGGGAAGAACATTCAAATCTGTTTATAAACATCAGATTTTTAGAAAGATGATATTCTTGGATAGAGTTGGAATACCAAGCTTTTCTAAAAAACAGAGAATGCATTAGCAAAAGTAAAAGGATCGATAGATCCAGAATACATCCAGAATGATACTTATACATCCAGAATGATACTTGACATCAGCTCGGTATTAAAATTTCAAGATTATCTGTGTTTCATGATCCAACTAAATAGAAAACTGAGAGCTGATATAAATTATATTAATTTTTGTGTCAGTAAATTGTACACGTAAGATTTCATAAGTAGCCAAATGTCTCTGTTGTACTAAATAACAATCTGGAGTTTAGGCAGTAAATTTCTAAGGTCCAGAAGTGTTAAATTGCATTGCATAATTGGATAGAATAGGCATAAGCAATAGCTCACCAATACCAAATGTAACCTCAGATCTAGTACTTTTAAATCTTTGTAAGCCAATCCTTTCAGTGATATGAATTTAAATTCAAAATAATGCATCTACTAGATCATAAAACAAAGTTTAAAGTATTTTCTTTTGTAGATAATATCAAAATCAGGAAAGGGGAAATACTTTCTTTAGCAATGGTCTAAACAGTAGTTGCTTTTTTTTGTGAGGATTTTTACAGAAAATTTTGAAATAAATTGGGATATATATTGGTGTATGTGTTTGGAGATGTCTAAAAGAAAAAAATGCTTAAGAGAACAATATATCTTAAGATAAAAAGAACACAAAAAGTACTAAAAAAAAAATTGCTTTTATACATTAGAAAACACCACAAAGGTCATTACTTTGGAAAGTATTTTATAATTTTCTCTTATACTCCCTCACCCTGACCTTTTCCTTTAAACCTAAAAGTTACCATCTTCCTATATCTGAGAGTCTGAAGACAGTAAGCAAAATCCCCACAATGAGAGTCATTGTGAAGATGCAGCAGGATTCCCATTCTGTTTTGCAACTATTGCTGTGGTGTGGAGAGGTGCTGGATCTGCCTTTAGCATGTGCAGCACCCTCATTTTCTGCAAAATAAGACTCAGAAAGATTTTACCAAAGACTATGAAGTTCTGCTGAGAGGAACTCCATAAGGTAAAAATTTTTGAGGGTTCAAGTACAGATTTCTTGGCCAGAAGTGTGGTACATAAAAATAAGCAATTACAGGTGCTAAGAAATATGCTTTTTGTGAGAGAGGGAACCAAGGAATACGCTAATTGTAGATTTTTTTTTTTTAGTAGTCCATATAAGCCAGTAAAGCTCATGTGCAAACAATTTGGGAACTGATAATATCTTGAGGTGAATTTGAGGTGAATTAAGTAGTGAATCGGTTTCTGTGTCAATCTGTGATTGAGATGTCTTAAAAACTAATGCATGCAAGATGAAGGGAAAGCAAAAGGTATACAATCTTCTATCTAGAGGGGTCTAAAACATAGAAGAGCCAACATCCAGAATTCTCCTCATAAGCACATTAAAGCATCGATTAATGTTAATGGCATAGACATCCATTTCTGCAACAGCTGCAGCTTTTTGTAAGCCTGTGACATTTCTAGGCCCTGGATGAAATCCAGTCTGAGCAATACAGACAAGAAGCATCCAAGTCTGGGTTCCACTTGATCAGACAGAACATTTCATCTGCAGCTGTCAAGAGAGGAGGTGACAACTCCCAGAGCTGGCACCAGCACACTGGCCTAAGACGGTACCTTTGTAAAACATAATGGGAAACCCATGAGAGAAGATCCGTCACAAGCTGGCAAGCTGAAGTTTCAAGTGTTTAAAGGTGTCTTATCCCAACAGTAGGAAAATGATGATACCTTTTTCTTCTGATGAGAAAACATATCAGATGTAATAAAGCACAGAAACATAATAAAGATAATTTTTATTTCCCTAACTTAATAGAAAAAAGAGAGAAAGAGTATTACCTTTCCCTAGTCCTTCTGCTGTGACAGGCTGAAAGTAAGCTTTCACCTCTTTCCTTCAGCATTTACAAAAAGAAGCTACAGAAAATCTCAAGTCTTCAGTGCTAAGCCTGTGTAGATAGAATCCCTTTTATACTATTTTGATATCCATTGGGGTGCAAATTTATCTACCATGGACTTAAATTAAAGAGTTACTTCTTAAATGCAGATTTGTTTCTCCCAATCTATATGGAGGAGGCATGTTTTTGAGAAATGAGGTGCATCTGTATTTTACATGTATTATGAGATCCTTATTTCTTTCCTTTTACTATTCTCCATTTCACGTGGGGATAGAGAGGGTCGTCATTTGAGGGTTTTAACTGCACTGAGTCAAGGTTGCACAATAATTATACAAGGGCATATGATGGATAATTCTGCTAATTAAATGCAATTTGGTCCAGCACAACCATTTTCCATAACCATTATGTACTGTAAGGAATTTCATTGTTTTATTATCAATTCTCTATTGCTGTCTTTTTAAAGGTGCAAGTGAGTATTTAACACAGTATTAGCCTAAACCAGGCAAGTTTTTGTGGGTTTATTTTTATTTTTATTTGGGAATTCAAATCTGAAAATTCCAATTTATTATACATATTTTCATTACACTGAACAAACTCTATTTCAAGACCCTTCAGAGACTTCACCGAAATATCAAAGCTGGTATTGCTTCAATCAGTCCTCAGTAGCTGGACCAGGTATGTAATTACACATCTTAAGGCTCCCAGAATTGTAAAAAACATTGCTAAATTTTTGAAACACGAAGTGAAATAACTTTGCAAGATACATAAATTTTGTCCATCCTCCACAGCAAGCCAAACTTAAAATCATCCTAGGGACAAAGCTAAAGACTGTGATGCTAGCTCTAAGTTAACACAAATCATGATAACCAAGCAAAAATGTCCCCTTTGGTCCAAAGGAACTCTCAGCAAAGTTACTTGTCATATAAAAGTTTATGATGGTTAACATTGTTCTAGATAAGAGTAGTGTAGGGTGTAGTCCTCCCGTGTCCATGTCTGACCATGTAGAGGGGTACTTTTTTCACCTCAAATTACATTGTGCATGGATCGTTATCTAAAAAGGAGAACAAAGAAGAAACTCCCAGACAGATCTCATTCACTCTTATAACTGAAATGAGTGATTGAGGTTGCTCTGCTGCTGCAAATGTATAAAGTATGCACAACCTGACTGTGACTGGGAAAAAGAAAATAATGGAGGCTGTTTTTAGAAACCCCTTACAACCATACCTGAACACAGAAATTAGGACGGTTCTGGTCAAGCTCCAGGATCTTCATATGGTCATAGAGATTGTAGAGAAGATTTTAGAGAATGCATAATTTAAAATTAAAATTTGGTCCATAGGACAAAATCAGGTTAACTTTCTGCACTCAGAATTGAACCGAACTACTCTGTCAAATGTTTTAAACATTCATCCACAGTCAGTGTTGAATTATGGTAAGTTTTAAGGACAAACTATAATGAAGTCTGTGAACGTTAAGTTTTGGCACCACTTTACACAATTTCATGTTTGTTTTTTCAGAATTCTTCCAATATATTTATCCAGTGTATGGTCAACATTTCTAGAAATTTATGACTGACACATCTATTTGAGACTGTTAAGGAAGTGTTGATATGACTAATAAGTCCTTAGACTTATGTCCTTAGACATAATTTAATTCCTCTTTCTCAAGCCTTTTACAAAATTCCTGATACACTTCCTTCTGAATTGAGTATAAAACATATTATCTTGATTTTATCTTTTGTCAAAATGTTAAACGAAACCTACCTTTAGCTATCTATGTTATATTTGTGCAAAATAGTGTCTAGAGTAAGTCTCCCATATCAGTAATTTCCTTTAGATTAATTTTTCACATAAGTACAACTGCAGATTTAACTAGCCATAAAAAGAGCATTTATTCACAGCATCTGGATTATATGGTATGTTCAGAGCAAAAAATATTTTTGATCAAAATAACGCCAGTTCATCTAGACCATTCTTCTGCTTCTATAACTGCAGTTCTTATTGCACCATTTAATTGAAAGCTAAGCAGCCAAATGAATGCTATTTTGCAGCACTCAGTATTCCTCCCAGAAGAGCAGTGTTAAAATATAAGAACTAGCATTCTGCTGAAAGTAAATATTTTGCAAATCACATTTAAAAGAAGAAAAATGAAAAGGATTTCTGTGATGCAATAGTCATATTTTCAGTAGGTTCTCAAATCTAGAAATCTTTTTCTCTCTACAACTCTCCCTCCCTTCTTCTCTTCCTGTGTCACACAACATTTATTTGCTTAAAGTTTTAACACCAATTAATTCAGTTTATTGGATTACAGGTGGAATAACTGCAGTGGTACAACTGGCATTGTGAACAGCATGACATTTGTATTTAAGTGTTTTTACAAGCCTAATTTTCATTTTGGTGTATTTCCAGTTTTTTAATTGGTGTAGATAAAACAGCATAAAAAGAATGTGTGTATAAATACTACCTCATGTATATTCCACAAGTGTATCTACTGATCTGCTGTTCATTTGGGCACATATCACGATCTTGTCATACCATGATAAATGCTTCGTAATAATTCGAATAACAAGAAAATATTCAAAATAGTATATGCCTAATAATTGTTTGCCTTATAATATTTTATATCTTTGTCATAAGCTAGCTTTGGATCACACTGCATGTATTCCCCAGCACAGCAGAGAATAGTTAGTTTAATTTTCAGATCATGATTAGGCAGACAATTTAATTATTTATTCATTTTCTATTTTTATTTAAGCACTTCACATCAAAAAAGTATTTATCTCCATATCTGAATCCCATTGACCTAAACTTAAAAGTACAATAAAGCAAGATTATATAATCATTTGAAGTTGCAATAGCACCATTTCTCCAACAGTGATCACATATCAGACAAAGCAGAAACTAGTAGACTCTATGTGGATTATAATTCTGCTCCACACTGTATTTTCTTCCAGACAGCATTCCATATTCCAACAGACTGATTTTACTGTAAGCCCAGGAATGAATTACTGGAGACCAGTGGAGGGGAAAAGAAAGCATTCTTATGAAAGAAACTTTAGATTCATCTAGTACCTCTTTCATAGTAAGGCAAAAGTGCATTCAGATGTCACCTTTGCACTACCCCACCTTGAGTTGTATATCACACCTCCTGTTCAACACAAACATGCAATGGGATGAATCTAATGAGAACATCAAAACAACATTAGCCCATAAAGCTCCTACATTTCTCAAAGACCTGAGCAAAAACTTGATCATGGAATATTCAATGAATAATCAAATCATCACGAGCAAATAGGCTGCTGAATATTGTGCTGATATAATAGACTCCATGTAAACTGTATAGGCTGAGGTAAATAAGGTCTTTTGAAAGGAAGAGTTTAATAGAACTGAAGTTCATGACGAAATGTAAGTAAAGCCTCTGGTGAGATAGAAATGGGTAATGTCTTTTACAGGTGAGCCATCATTCAAGCAGTAAAGTTTCAAGAAGTGATCCAGAAAGAAGACAGTAAAGCTGAACATGTCGGGGATTCACATATCCAAATGAAGTTTCAAGATGTCACTGAATTAGGAAGGCTGAATCCACAATGCAGTAGTGGCTTTAAGCCCAGCTCTATCACTGTTAGTGGCTGTTACAGACCAGGGAATAGAGGGGCTATCTTTTGATTACTATCCTAGACTGTAGAAGAAAAAACTACTGTGTATTATATTTCTTATCTAATATATTACAGAAAGGGTTATACAGTGCAAGAAAGGGATAAGACGACATTGCATGAAACTGGCAATATAGTGATGAAATATTTTATGGAATCAGCCACTTTCTTTTCCACAGAATAGCCAAATTAGTATCCATACTACTGTGTACTTATTGAGCAAACAAGTTTCTGTCTTCCTGGAGGTCTCTGCCTGCATAATGTCCAAAGTTTCTGCAGTCATGGATGTTGCTTTTTTTAAATGCTTCTTCCTGCAGCCCTTCTCCTCACATTAGTTGAAGCTTTTCAACACATCTTCTACAGCAATATCACTTTCATCCTTTCCTGGTGCGGAAATCAGTATCATACAACTTCCCAATACAGGACATGATTTAAGGCATCCCCAAGTGGACATACATACTCTTTTCCACTGCAGATTAAAGAAGATTGTGCCCTAACCTTCTGTTTATGTTTCATCTATTATACTTCTTAGCTGCATTTTTACCATAAGTTTGCTATACTTTTCTCATCCTTCTCCTAGAAAACTGCTATTTTTAACACTGTGTTCACTTACTTCTTTTTCAAAAGCTTCACACCCAAGCACTACAAGCAGTCTGATGGGAGTAGAAAAGGAGAAAACAAATCACAGGCCCAGCTAGGAAACCTCTGTTCCCTAGAGGCAGATCCCAGTGCGATAATGCAGTTTACCCTGAGCAACCAACTCAAGTATCACAAAATACATTGTTCTCTCTAAAATTCAGGGGCATACGTTTTCTCTACCTTCAAGAGTGGCCAAAAATAATCTCTGAAGAATTTTTGTCTTAGTAAAGAATTTATGTGGGTATAGGGGGAGAGAGATGACGCTGTGGGACAGCGTCTGTATGTGAATGAATTAAATTTCCTGTAGCCTGAGCTGAAGGGTGTAGCACTGAACTCATTTGCTTTCAGAAAACTGTCCACGTGCACTATCTGCCTGTGAAAGCTTCACCATTAAAAAGTGAGTGCCACCAAATACAAATAATTTAGTATAGAGTAGTAGGTTATAATTCTGCCCCATAGAAGAATTTATCCTCTATCTCCTACAGAAAGTTTTCTTACTTACACAATCAGTCTTTCTCATAGTCTAGGGCAAGATTTTTTAAATAGAAGCCTAAACTTGGCCTCCTAAGTCCATATTTAAGTCTCTACCCAGTTAAAGGCTGAGATTCTGTGAGTTATACTGCAATTGTTTAAGAATCAAAGAATACATCATCAATAAAGTCAGACATCAAACAGCATTACCAAAAAACAGGCAGGTATCTGAATAGGACCTTATATTTTTCTATTTCTGAACCCTCTTTTTGAGGAGTTTGGCCCAGTGCTCAAGTTGTGTCTTTGCAGGGAAAGAAGTAGAAGCTGATTACAGGATCAGTGTTATCCTCTAACAAAAACAAACAGAAAAAATTATCTTCACTTCTAAAACGTTCTGACTGCCTTTCTGATGTGCATCTCCATGCTGGCTGGGAAGGGAATGAGCTTGCATAATGAATAATAAACTGTGCCGAAGCTCAGATCTGTTATGCAAATAAACATATTAAATGAATGCATTTTTCAGACAGCATAGCTACTGCCAGGAAATTTGTTGAAAACGTTGTTTTGCCATTGACAAAGGCAATGTGCCAAATTCATACCTGGTATGAGTGGGCGCAAGCTGACTGGTTTCAATGGCATTGTGCCCATTCACAACACGTCTGTAATTGCACTACTGTGTTTTAAAGGCTTTCATTATCCAGGATGTGCCAAAGTGCAGATAAACAAATTCTCCTGCTACAAAGGAGCTTCTTTTGGGGGTCAGCATTAATTTTCAGCTCACTTAACTCACATAAACTGGTTAAGTCTGTGGCCATACCAACCAACCTACACAAGGAAAATCATTGTTGAATCAACTCCTTTTTCGTCTATAGAACTGCTAAAGGCATGCAGCCAAGAAGTCAGCAGCTTCAGAAACTGTGTCTTAGTAAAGGATGGGAAAGTAGACTGATTCAAAAAAAAAAAAAAAAAGATCTGAACTTCGCGTTATACAGTTATACAGTGCAAGAAAGGGATAAGAAGACATTCTATCCCAGGTAAAACTGTGACAAATTTCAGAAATGTTTGATTTTTCTTTCTTTCTACATGGTATATTAAATGTCAAATCGAAGTGTAAACATACAAAAAAATTACAGGAAGGCCTGTTTAAGTGAGACCTGTAATAGTATTGATGACCTCAAATTATGTAAACTATTGAATTTAACGTGTTGCACACATGGTTTCAATCCAGAATCTAGATATGAAGTACAGCCTTCTTCAAAAAGAAAATGCAACATATTTCAAATGAACATTGCGTTTATCTCAGATGCACTAAATCCTATCCTATGCTATCCACTGTTATTTATAGACATAGGCCCCAAAATTATAAAAAAATTGTTTGCCCTGAGAGTGGTGAAAGGAAGTTCTCATATTCTAAAATTTGTAGAGGATACAAATATCTGGAAGGTTAAATAATAGTTAATATGAGATTAAGATCCTAAGGAGAGAGAGAGAAAGTATCAAAGATTAAGGTGAGACTTTGTGAGAATAAAGAGGCATAAGAAATAATGAATCTGATATGATTCAATTTCTTATTCAGCTGACTTCTTTAGCTTTGCAGAATGTAAACATGAAACTAGCTGCATAAGATCAGGTCGCCTATTGCCTGGAGAAAGGCAGAATGAATTTTATTGTCTTGTTGATCTCAGTTTTATATCCTGATCTCTTTTCAACAGAGGTAAGAAATCCCGATTCAATTTGTCTCACATACAAATTACAGATTTTCATAACAGTTCCATCATAATTTGAGTTTGTCTTCCCATTTCACTTTTTTTTTTTCTTTCATTAGAAGTATGGCTGTTACATACATAAAAATGTTCTATCTCACAAAGCTTAAAAAAAAAAGGTTCTTTACTGTATGGGTATGGAATAACAGCAAAGAGTCCAATTAAATAAAAGCTGAGATAATCTGCAGTTCCACTGACAGGTATCTGCACATAACTTCAATGTGACTTATGTGCAAAGATAATGAATTCTCTAATGCAAATTTACATATAGGGGTCAAATAAGGAACTTCTTTGTATTTGACAGTACATTGGATATTAGGTATTTGTCACAAAATAAATAATTCATGTCACATAGCCACTTGCTATGTAAATGATAGTCTATGTATATTAAAGCATTTAGCACTTAGAATAAAATGGACAGCTGGGGCCAAATGAATATCTCTCAGGACACATTACCATTACAGTTCCCCTGTGAGTTTTTAACTCTTTTCACTTCTGAGGGCTGTCATGAGGACATTAATTGAATAAGGCACAGAGTTCATTCTAATGCAGACAGAGCCACAAAACAGAGGAAAATAATTTAAAATGGTACATTAATTTCAGATTCTACTTTCCCCTCATTTTTAATGTTTCTCAAGTCCCTGGTGTAATTTGCATCCAATTCAATTTGAGAAACAGTGAAGGTTAAATATTTTCAAAATATCAAGCAAATGACAATCAAAACATAATTAGAAAAAATTTAACATAAATTGAGATTTGGGTGAAATCTGAGACCTAATCCTGGCTTAAAATCCATGTGATTTTAGGACTCACATTGAAGGCATCATCTGCTTCCATCTCCCTAAC
This sequence comes from Eudromia elegans, assembly GCA_003342815.1. Classification (NCBI taxonomy): domain Eukaryota; kingdom Metazoa; phylum Chordata; class Aves; order Tinamiformes; family Tinamidae; genus Eudromia; species Eudromia elegans. The sequence goes on from PTEX01000328.1 coordinate 643,131, forward strand.
GTATTCCTCTCCTATTCTTTTAGATCCAAGGTGAACTTCCTATGGAGAATGAAGTTTTTCAAACACTGAACAGTGTGCCATAGAAATGGTTCTGCTAAAGGCCCATCCAAACCCTTTATGTAGAGGGTAAATTATTCCTTATCCTAGTCAGGGTAAATTATTCTTTATCCTAGTCAGGGTAAAGAACAGGATCCTTCCTTGTAAAGACAAAATAGGCAGAAGCCATTTTAACTGTCCAGTTCCCTTTCCTGCCATTGCAGTTCCACTAGAAACAAATTTTCTATCATCACATTTGTAACTGTGAATCCAGGGAAACACTGTTAAACTCACTGGATTTACTTCATACTTATATCCAAATTTCAACTCAGCACCTTGTCCCCTTTGGACATACAGATATAAACACTACTTACTACAGCATTTGGTAGTTTATTCAGCATGGAATAAACTAGACTGGACTTAATTTGCTGATCAGATTGTTAAATATATATATTTCAGTCATCTTTTCCTAAGTGGTTTCAGGATGTTTATGTGATACTCATGTCAACAACATAGGATTGTCTAGGGCTAATTTAGTAGCCATGGATCAGCCTATACAGAAATATGATATACTACCCAGAGAAGTCTTTTAAAAATAAACTCTTAACATCTATGATTATCATTGTGATCATGAACACAAAATCTAAGCTATATTTAAATAGATTATGCAGCTGAATAACAAAGTTGGATAAAAGATTCTGTTTTCATTATTCACAAAATAGTCTTGTTCCCAAATGAATCTCCTAAGTCCCAAGACAGTAGAAACTGTTATTTTTAGTACTACATAACAACATTTAAACAACATTTATTCTAACTTCAATTTATGTTATAATACTAGTTAACATAAACTGAGATCTCTAGTGAATTCAGATCATCAAACTGATGAATTCAACCAACTTTGACTTGAGGCAAGAAAATTGTAAGGGATGCACCTCTTCCTTCAGCAGGAATATTGTTGGAATAACTTTACCTCAAGATATTTTATCCATTTCTGCTAAACAAAAATAAGTGGGAGGATACTTAATGTTAGATTAGCAAAACTACCTAAATCTTTTGTATTTCAGCTTTTGTGTTTCAGGTTCAGCTATAATTGCAAAGAAAACCCCTAATAGTTCTAATTCCTGGCCTTTAGAGCTTTCATCCACAGATCAAAGGCACTTGAGGCAATACTACTCCCACTGGTAAAGCTGTCTAGCACAGTGCAAACATCTGCAAGTTAAACTTTGGGTCTCAAGTAACAATGTTAGGACACTGACCAGCATGAGGTTCCGTCAGAATCCTATGCTCTGCTATTTGAGTCAGGCCGAAACCAGGTGAACTCTTGCAGTGGTGCTTTTTATTCTACAGCTAACAGAAGTGGACTCAGTGATCCAAATCACTGTCCATGTACCCTTAGTTATCTGGCTGGTTTGCTCTATCAGATGGGTTACCAAAAATTTGAAGTCGGAAAGGAAATCTTATAGAAACTGTGAGTGTAGGGAATAAGAAGGGAAGATAGTCACATTTTGGGATGGTTAGAATAATCTAAACATAATGCATTTAAAAAAATCAATATTATAGCTGTGCTTGCTACTTTAAAAATGTCTGTCTGCAATTCAATATTGCATGCACAATCAACAGTATAGAGAGAGGACCTTGGACCTTTCCTGCAATAACTCTGGTCCTGGTGGATTCTAACTCTCATTGCTTTCACTCTCAAACTCACATTTGTAATACAGTGACAGCTGGCTCAGTACTTTCTATGTAGTTAAAATCCAATGCCTTAAAATAATAAGTTGTATAAAGACAAGACATCATTCTAAACACAGAGAGAGAAAGTGGTTTGTTTGTTTTTGGTGTTTTCCCATATATATGTTCTTCAAAACAGGGATGTTTTGTGAGGCAAGAGGTGTGCATACTGCTACCACATGCAAGGTGTTTGGGACAGCTACGGGTAGTTATTTGTAGAGAAAGACAGAACTTTCTCAGTGTGACCTCCTGTCTGAAGTTCATGATCACAAAGGTGATCATGAACATATTCTTATGTGGAATATAAATATAGTGCCCATTTCAGTGGCATGTAGTATCATCACACATGATGCTTCTCCTTTCAGACAAGAGTTATTTCTGGCTCTACTTTTGGGACAGGAAGACATAATGAACTGATCCAAACTTCGAAGTAAGGAAGATAGGGTTCCTTCAAGAGAACTCTAACTAACGGATCAAATACTATTGTCTCTGCTTCCAGAGTTGCTTCAGTAGCAGAGTGCACAGCTTCTCTACAGATGGGGAACTACACCGTTTCACTCACTAGCTTATGTCTCCCTTGAGATTTTCACTTTATTTGTGTGTTTATTTTTTTCATATTCTCAAAGTCAAAAAGAGTAACATAATGACAGTAAGGTAATGCTTTTTCCAGATGTTTTTCCTAAAATGTTTATTCATTGAAGCTTTCATTACTAAAGACTATACAATACTAGGAGCAGAGAGGCACAGAAAGTAAGTATTTTATGTAGCATAGTAAGTAAGTTTTCAAATCTCTCCTTATTTCAATTTGGAGGGGAAATTCCCCAATGAAAGAAACTTCTAAAATTAACCTACAGAAATTGATTTTGATCCATCAAAGCATTTCAAAGTTATCCCAAAGTACAGTATGATAAAAATATATATAATAATAGAAGTTTAGTTGTTTTGAAGGAGAAATTAAAACATCTTGTTCTAAGAGTGTCAAAAAGTGGTCTCTTTTTGCCAAAATCACATGTGCATGCTTCTACAAAGCATTTCAATCTCAGAGAAAATGTGTTTGCAAATGGAAAGTTCCTTTTTTTTTTTTTTCTTATGACCAATGCTAAACAGATGTCTGAATCATAGAGAACAGAGAAGGAGAAGGAAACCAACATGCTTCAAAAGTAAATACATGGTTTCTCTTTGCTCATTCGTGTGCTCTCTTACTCTCTTCGCAGAAATGATGCCAGTTAATGGGCAGATTCCTTTGAACACCTACCGTGCCTTTAATTTTTGAGTAAATGGTGAAGCAAGCACAAGGCAACTTATGTGATTCCCCATATAAGGATCCATCCCCATGAACTATCTTCCCCATATAAAACTTCATCTATGAACATGTGTGACGGTTATGCTCCTTCCCCATATATTTTCTGCAGACTATGCCTGCTAATACCAACTTAGCAGAAAGAGAAAAGAAAAAAAATGAGCAACCGCTTGCGCTTACAAGGCCAAACAGATGCCACCTGTGGATAATGAAGGGAGAAATCTATCTGTTTTGGAGAAAAGAGAGGGTCTATCTGCTGTCTAACGAAGGGAGGAATCCGTCTACTGTCTGCAATAAGTGTAAACTTGCGGATAACRAACTTATTTGCTTCCTRAGGCTGGYTTGGACCGGTCTTGTTTTTGCGAAGTGGACTGTCACCCCAACTGCGCATGCGGGAGCAGAAAGGGTCGAGAATTTAGTAGGGGAAAGGTGACTTTTTACGTCAAAACGACCCCCGGAGACCACCACCCAAAACCAGTGC